>SRLM01000836.1:28664-39732 GCA_015708895.1 Populus ilicifolia | reverse complement strand
ACAAAATTTCCACAAGTAAGGAGTATCCCAAAAATAATATTTACCATCAGCTCGTAACTTGTCCTTTTGGGATGTAGACAAACCTGGAGGGAATTCTTTGGTGACTAAATAGTTCACTAAATCAGCATACCATGGTCTTGTAGAGGAGTGCAACATATACAGCTGTTCATCAGGAAATGTTTCTCTTATTGTTTTAGTTGGAATATCCTCGGTCCTTAGTTGACTCAAGTGATCAGCCACATGGTTTTTGACATCTTTTTTTATCTTGGATCTTAAGATCGAATTCTTATAAAAGCAAGATCCACCTAATCAGTCTTGGTTTGGACTCCTTCTTCAAAAGATACCTGAGAGCTGCATGGTCAGTAAAAACAATGACTTTTATACCAAGTAGATATGACCTGAATTTTTCAAGAGCAAACACCACTGCAAAAAGTTTCTTTTCAGTTGTATGGTAATGCATTGTGCTCCATCCAACATGGGAGAAGTGTAGGCGATAACATGCAAATTCTTCCCAATTCTTTGCCCAAGCACAACTCCTACCGTATAGTTACTCGCATCACACATTATATCAAAAGGTTCATCCTAATTTGGTGGTTGGATGATAGGGGCAGATGTGACACGTCTCTTAAGCTCATTATGGGCATCTTTACAGGCTTGATCAAACACAAAATCCACTTCTTTGGCTAATAGTCTACACAAAGGTGTTGTAATCTTCGAGAAATATTTGATAAAGCGTCGATAGAAACCTGCATGACCTAGAAAAGAACGAACTTCCCTCAGGCATGAGGGGTAAGGCAATGATGAAATAACATCTATCTTAGCTTTATCAACTTGTAATCCACGTGAAGACACAACATGCCCAAGAACTATTCCTTGTACTACCATAAAATAACACTTTTCATAGTTCAAGACAAGGTTTGTTTCAATGCACCTTTTTAGAATCAAAGATAAATTTTCTAGACATTTATCAAAAGAATCACCATACACCATGAAATCATCCATAAAAACCTTGATTATTCTTTTAACATAGTCATAAAAAATACACATCATGCATCTTTGAAAAGTTGCAGGAGCATTACAAAGACCAAAAGGCATTCTCCTATATGCATATGTACCAAATGGACAAGTAAATGTATTCTTGATCCTCAAGATTAATAACAATCTGATTATATCCACTATATCCATCAAGAAAGCAATAAAAAGACTTACCTGCTAGGCGTTCAAGCATTTGATCTATGAATGGTAATGAGAAATGATCTTTGCGTGTAGAAAGATTGAGCTTTCTTGTAAACACCCAAAAGAAAAAAAATATATATATATAGACATAATTGATGAAGCAGTTTTCGCTGCCGATTTCTCGATCGGCAGCGACGCAGTTTTCGTGCCGATTTTTACATCTGGAAGTGGGAGATGATCACCATGGATTTGCCAAAGGGAGGAAAGGAAATGATGCGATAAAGATGACTGACTAGGTGGACAAGCTTGCCAAGATTTATATAAATGAGGTGGTACGGCTTCATGGGATTCTAGTGTCCATTGTATCGGATCGAGATACCAGGTTCACCTCTCGACTTTGGCTAAGCATATAACATGCCTTAGGAACAAGATTGGACATGAGCACTGCGTTTCACCCTTAAACAGATGGCCAGTCAGAAAGAATCATCCAAGTCTTGGAAGACCTATTACAGGCCTGTGTTTTGGAATTTGGAGGAAACTAGGAGGAACATATGGCATATGTGGAGTTCACGTATAACAATAGTCACCAAGCCACAATAGGGATGGCCCCATATGAAGCCTTGTATAGTAGGAGGTGCAGAACTCCATTATGTTGGGAGGAAATTGGGGACCGGAAGTTATATGGTGCAGAATTGGTCCAAGTCACCACGAAGAAAGTGAGAACTATCAGGGATCGCATCAAAGCTGCACAAGATAGATAGAAGAAGTATGCTGATGTGAGGAGAAGAACTCTCGAGTTCAGTACAGGGGACCAAGTATTCCTGAAGGTAGCCCCATGGAAGAACATGTTACGGTTTGGATTGAAAGAGAAGCTAACTCCCCGCTTTATTGGACCCTTCAAAATCTTACAGCGAGTAGGACCAGTAGCCTATAAAGTGGACTTGCCCCCACAGTTAGCCAAGATCCATGATGTGTTTCATATCTCATTGTTAAGAAAGGTTGATGTGGACCCCACCCGAATCCTACCCCATGTTCTAGTAGAAGTCAAGGAAGACTTAACATTAGAATTGAGGCCCATAAGGATACTTGATCAGGAAGTGAAGGAGCTACGGAGCAAAAAGATCCCCTTCATCAGAATTTTATGGCGAAATGATCCCCATCGTCAGAATTTTATGGCGAAATGCTCAAGTAGAAAAGAAAACTTAGGAGAGGGAGGTTGAGATGAGGAAAAAGTACCCTAATTTATTTGAACTACCAGATATGCAGTATGAAACCTCTTAAATTTTGAGGACGAAATTCCTATTAAGGGGGGGAGAATGTAAACACCCAAAAGAAAAAAAAAGAATATATATATATATATATATATAGACAGAATTGATGAAGCAGTTTTCGCTGTCGATTTCTCGATCCGCAGCGACGCAGTTTCTGCTGCCGATTTCTGCATCTGCAGCGATGCAGTTTTCGCTGCCGATTTCTGCATCGGCAGTGACGCAGTTTCCGCTGCCGATTTCTGCATCAGCAGCGATGCAGTTTTCATCTTCAAAAATAAAATAATAATATTTTTCTTAAGGAGCTGAGAGGGAGGGGTAAAACTGGTTTTAGATAGACCAAAACAAGAACAAGAACATATCTAAACCCACCCCCAAACACTCACCTCATTTAATGGGGAGTATAAATATAAGGAGGAGAGAGAAGGTAACCCTAGCTTTTATCAAAGTTGCTGCAGCTGTATGTCCAACTGCTTGTTACTCTCCTTTTCTCCTCCCCAACAGAAACCTAAGCCTTGTGAATGTGTGAGGGAGAGAGAGAAGACCTTGAGAGAAGAATGGACAGCCACCTAGAGAGAGAGGAGAAGGGAACCAATGTGAGAGGAAGAAGAAGGAAGAAAACCAGCAGGAGAGGGAGGAAGAACACTGTCAAACCTTCCTCAAATCTAGCTAGATTTGTAAGGTGTGGGTCATGAAACTTCCTTCCTCTTCTCCTTAAGATTTAGAACCGGAAATGAAGAAGAAAAACCCTAAGAAAATTAAACTATGACCTAACCTAGCTATGAAGAAAACAGAAATTTACTAAGAGGACAAAGAAAACAGAAATGAAATGAGGCCAATTTCAGAACATCTAGTAAAGAAAAATGAATAAAATAGAAACAACAAATCATAGTAGGGGGCCGACTTTAACTATAGGGTTGGCCGACATGCAATGTGTGTGTTTTGCTGGGATTGACTGAAGGATTATGTGCTGGAATGGATAGTTTCAATGTGTGTATTCTGCTGGAATGATTGAAAGATAAATGTTGTAATTGATGGTTTTCAATGTGTGTCTTCTGCAGCGAAATTTCAATTCGCTGCTGAAACTATATCGGCTACAGTGAATTACTATTCGCATCCGAAACCGAGTCTTCTGTAGTGAATCAGCATTCGCTGCAGAATTGTGTGTTCTGTAGCCAATTTCGAGTCGTCGCTGAAAATGTGATGGCTGCAGCGAATAAGTATTTGCTGCCGAAATTGAGTCAGCTGTAGCGAAGTAGAATTCGCCGCCGAATTGGGTATTTTGCTGCGAGATTTTGATTTGCTGCCAAAAATGTGTTGGCCACAGCGAATTAGCATTCGCTGCCGAAACCGAGTCTTCTGCAGCGAATCAGCATTTGCTGCAGAATTATGTGTTCTGCAGCAAATTTCGATTCACTGCCGAAAATGTGATGGCTGGAGCAAATAAGTATTCGTTGCCGAAATTGAGTCTTCTGCAGCGAATTAGAATTCACTACCAAATTTATGTTTCGCCGTGAAACTGCGATTCACTGCTGAAACTGTGTCGGCTGTAGTGAATTGCTGCTGAAGTTGAGTTGTTTGTAGCCAATTAACATTCGCTGTCAAGTTTCATGTTCTATAATGAATTTGTGATTCACCACCAAAGTTGAGTTGGTTGCAGCGAAATTATGATTCGCTGCCGAAACTGAGTTGTCCCCTACGATTTAGCATCTGCTGCCAGCACAGTGATGCTAACAGCGAAACAATTTTTGCTGCCGAACTGGCAGCCTGTAGCGAACCAATTCTCGCCGCCGAATTTGGCAGCCTACAGCGAACCAGTTTTTGTTGCCGATTTCTATAGCGAACTTAAATGCTAGTAACAATTTCATGGTATGATGGTGTAAAATGTGGAACACTTGAATGTGAATATATGGACTTTTGAAATAAGTGTGGTAATAAATGTGATTCAAAAATACAAATGTACTGAATTGTGACCATTGTTGTCTTAGGTGGTGCGGTCGGGATCGGACCATCGTCAAGACAAGAACAAACCACAGGTGGAGCAGGTAGGTGACTTCCACTTTCCTTTTTCATATGTTAAATAATGTGATACTTTAACATGAATGTTACTATATTGGGTTAGAATAGAAGATTGTCAAATGTTAAATGTTGTCAAAAGAATGATTAGCCTCGGCTAATGGCATTCAAATGGATAATCGAGACAAAAAAATGATTAGCCTCGGCTAATGGCATCCGAATGGATGGCCCGGATAAAGGAATGATTAGCGTCGGCTAATGGCATCCGAATGGATGGCTGGGATAAAGGAATGATTAGCCTCGGCTAATGGCTTCCGAATGGATGGCTGGGATAAAGGAATGATTAGCCTCGGCTAATGGCTTCCGAATGGATGACCAGGATAAAGGAATGATTAGCCTTGGCTAATGTCATCCGAATAGATGACCGGGACAAGTGATTGATTAGCTTCGGCTAAAGGCATCCGAAGTGGATGATCGGGGTGAGTGAATGGTTAATCTCAACAAATGATACCTCGAGAGGATAGCTGGGTTTAAGATTTTAGTTGATTACAAGAATTGGTGCAACTATATGTACTAATAAATTGTGTATACTATGTACATGAAAAAACTACAAATATCATGCATCAACCATGGAATAATGTTAATGTTTTATTTTTCCTGCTAGATCATTTAATGATCATTATTACTAATAAGCAATTGCATTCTCTTAAATATTTTGCACTGCAACAGGGACATCACATCAACGAGATGCCTAGGAAACCCGATACACGGGAACCTACTTTTGCAAGGAATCATGTAGTTGCATCCTAACTCACGATGTATTTTGTATGGATCAATGTGTTAAACGTATAACTTTTATTGAACCCTTTTGTTTAAATTCGTGGTGACTATTAGTAGGATAGGAATGCAAACTCATGTCTATGGATGTAATATTATAATATGAACTTCTAAGCATGCAAAAATAATATTATGTGTTTGTGTAAATTTCCCTTTTAAATGAAATGTTCAATGTAGTTGATTTATGGATTGCATTTTGATGATGTGAGGAAAATAGGTTCGCAATTTACTGACACGATGTGTGTCAAAGAAAATTTTTTTTTTGTTGTTTTGGGGCTTGAAAAGCCGGGTTGTTACATTTCTATAATCAACACACATTCTCCATCCACTCGATATACAAGTAGGAATGAGCTCATCATTTTTTGTTTTTCACCAACGTGATTCCGGTCTTTTTAGGCACCACATGGATTGGCGCCACCTATTTACTGTCATTGATGGGGTAAATGACTCTTGCATCTAACAATTTTAAAATTTCAGCTTTCACTACCTCCATCATAGGTGAGTTCAACCTCCTTTGCATTTCCCTTGTTGGTTTTATGTTGTCCTCCAATAGTATGTGATGCATACACATTGAGGGACTAATGCCCTTGATGTCAGCTAAAGTTCATCCAATGGTCGTCTTGTGATCACACAACAACTTCACAAGTTTTTCCTCTTGTATACTTGTCAAACCTTTTGCTATGATAACGAGAAGTGTATTGTTGTCGTCAATGAATACATACTTCAAATTATCGGGCAAAGGTTTTAATTCTAACTCGGAGGCCTGTAAAATAGATGGCAAAAGCTTTTTATGTGAGAGTAATAAATCAATAAAGACATTACCATGGGGAACGGTTTGTAAAGCTTGTAAGGCCAATACTGATTCATGCATCTTTTAGGGAACACATATGTGCCTCTCCATCTCTTCTATCTTAGTGAAATCATAGTCATAGCTCAAAGCTATGCTTAATCCATCTTCATAATCAAAATCACAAACTTACTGCACACACTTATCAATTTGGTCGTAGCATGTCATAGAATAAACATTGCTATAAGGATATTTCATTGCATCATGAAAATTGAATTCAATTTTTTCATCTCCTACCTCCATAGACAAGGTATCCTTACCACAATCAATCTTTGTGTTGGCAGTTTTCAAGAATGGTCTTCCAAACAATATAGGAGTGTTAGTTGATGAATCACAAGAATCATGTTCCATATCAAGAATATAAAAGTCACATGGAATAATCAAAGTATCAATCTTGACAAGGACATCCTCTATCACACCAAATGGGTAAACCAAACTACGATCCGCAAGTTGTATTACAATGCTAGTTTTATGCAAAGGCTCAAGACTAAGAGAATCATAAGCATGTTTGGGCATAACACTAATGGATGCACCTAAATCACATAAGGCCCTCTTGAATCTAGCATTACGAATAACACATGGGATAGTAAACGCACCTAGGTCCTTTTGCTTCAAAGGCATATTTTTTTGAACAACAGTAGACACAACTTCACCCATACTTACCATTTTATGACCTTTCAATTTGAAAGCTCTCTTGGTAGTACACAACTCCTTTAAAAATTTGGCATACTTCGGAATTTGCTTGATAGCATCAAGCAAAGGAATGTTGAGTTCTACTTTTTTAAAAACCTCTAAAATCTCTTTTTCTTTATCCTCTTTCTTTGACCTAGAAGAACTCACAGGAAAGGGTGGAATTGCTTTAACACTGGAATTCATTGAGTGAGGAGTTACCTTTGGAGTGTTGGTCGATGTTTTAGTTTGTGGAGGAGGATGATGTTCCTTCTTTGTACTCAATTCAGTTTCTATCTCTTCTTCTTCCTACATCTCAATTTGTTTTGACCTTTTCTCTTCAAGTTCTTTCCCACTTCTCAGCATGATCGCACTAACATTGTCTTTTGGATTCAATGCTTGGGAGGGCAATTTTGCATTCATTTGTGACTCCAATTTCCCTACACTTAAAGCTACTTACCCCATTTGCTTCTCTAAGTTATGAATACTTGACCTTGTTTCCTGTTGAAAAGACATGACATTTTGTTGCAAGGTAACAATATTAGAAGCCAAAGTTTTCATCATCTCACGAAGATCATCATTGGATGACGACCCCGTAACATTGGAGTTTGTGAATGGAGGGGGTTGTCTTGCTTGATAATTTTGTTGGGGTTAAAATCCATGGGGATGGAATTGTCGGCTTTGATTGCCTTGTTGGGATGGGTTGCCATAGCGTAAGTTGGGATAATCTCTCCATCCAGGATTGTACATGTTGGAAAAGGGATCATATTTACACTGGGGCTGTCCGTTGAATGCTCCATCAATTGCATGAGCTTGTTCAATGTAATCTTCTTGCATTGTTGGGCACATATCCGAAGCATGTCCTTGTAAGGAGCATATGCTAAAAACTTTCACCTGCTACACATTTCCACAAGCCAAAAAACGCACAAGAGAAGTAAGATCATTAACTTTATTTTCAAAGTTATAAATACTTACCTCATTTACTCGTTTGTTGGAGAAGTCTACATGAGTGCCAAACTGTTTTGAGTTAGTTGCTATATTTGAGATCAATTGGTGTGTAGCCTCGGATGTCTTATCCACCAATGCACCTCCACTTGCAGCATCAATGATACTACGGTCAGTAGGCATCAATCCTTCATAGAAATATTGAATGAGTAGTTGATCGAGTATTTGATGATGAAGGCATTGAATGCATAATTGCTCAAATCTTTCCCAATACTCGGAGAGTGTCTCTCCATGAGATTGCTGAATCCCACATATTTCTTTCCTTATGTTGGCAACTCGAGATGCTGGGAAATACTTCTCAAGAAAAATCTTTTTCATGGCATTCCAAGTTCCAATAGATTCTAGAAGAATAGAGAAAAGTCATGCCTTTGTTACCCCTTTTAAAGAGAAAAGGAAAGCTTTTAACTTAACTTGTTCTTCATCAACTCCATTTGGTTTCATGCCAACACAAACCATATGGAACTCCTTGAGATGAGTATGAGGATCTTCTCCTGTAAGACCATTAAATGTTGGTAACAAATGTATAAAACTAGATTTGAGCTCAAAGTTTACATTATTGTCAATGTTTATGCATAGTGGCTGATTTTCCAAGTTAGGAGCAGCAAGCTCCTTAAGTGTTTGTTGTCGTGCAATAGCTGTGGTGTTGAGGCGAGCTTCCTTGCGTAACCTGCGTAAAGTTTTTTCTATTTCGAGATCCAAATGCACTTGAATTTGATTAGTAAAATGGGTTACTGGCATAAATCATCAAGAAAACTCAAAAGAAACCAATCACACAAGAGACCAAAAACAATGTAAATTGTATGAAAATCCTACGTTAGAAAACTAAAATTGCCTTAAAACCTTAGACAACAGTAGAATTTGGCCTCAATAGGGTGGGGCTAGTATTACACAACTAGTCTTGTTCAGAACGTCATTTTCCTTCAGGAAAGGAGAAGCTGAAACCTAATTCCACAAACAATTTTATTTTGAACAGTATTGCTACTGCAAATAAACAGTACCGCAGTAAGCAAAAATTCTGTTTCTCTTTTTTTTTCAGAAATATAAATAAAAAATCACAACAACTAAAAATAACAATACAAGCACAAGAATCAACTAAAATTACTTCCCTGGCAACGGCGCCAAAATTTATTGTAATGTCGTGGTTGCACAAATTAATTACCCTAACTTAAAACATAACACACAAGATAGTATAGAGCAAGCATGGGGTCGATCCCACAAGAAAGATTTAGTTCAGATTTTTATGCTATATGTTATGCAATTGGAGGGTTTTGATTTGTAATGATCTAAACTATGGAAGAAATTAAACTAGCAAACAAAATTAATTGAACTCAAAATTTATCAAGAAAACAAACCTTGGTTGCAAGCAAACATCCACCAATAGAAATTAGAACCGATCCTTGAAATAAAACTACAATTTATATTTTGAATTTTTATCTTTTCTTAATATTGGTTAATTAACGGATCCGCCATATAACTAACCCTAACCAACAAACAATCACAATGTCCACATTAATGATTTAGTTCAATGGCAGCCCTAAGAACTAAATATTTGAGTATTCTCCCTAAGTTTCATAATGTAGTTTCACCACAATTATCAAGCTTAGTTGCTTCATAAGTTCATACATCACAACTCCGGTTTTGATATCAAACTTAGCAATAAATTGTTCACAATAATAACTTAGAGTTCCGCTCTAGCAATTATCAACAACAATCATAGAAAATATGCATAGGAAAACAATCATACTTATTCATAATATAAAGTGAAAATAAAAGGAAGAATAAATCTCACAGTTCTTGAAATCCGAAGTTTTGTTGTGTCCTTGCAATTAAGAAAAAAGCTTACCCTTGCATAACTATTGGACAACTACTCTTAAAGAATAAAGAGAGCATGATTTTGTGGGTTTGTAGTGGAGAGAATTTGTGTTTCTTAACTTCTGGCTGCTGCCCCCCTTCTCTCCTCTCTCTCTCTTTCTTTTTATATGCTAAGAAACCCTAGTTTCTAATTTACAAAGTAGTCCTCCCTTAAGTTGACAATTGACATTTAAGTACTTCAATAACTATTTTCCCTAAATAAAGAGAAATAGCCTTGCATGAAATCTTCAAACTCTGACTTAGAGGAGCTAAATTGCTTATATAAAAACTTGGATGACAATTTAGAAGTTTCGAAATGTAATTTGGACTCATTTCTTCACGAAACCTGATTGCTGGCGGAATTTAGTTGTCATCTTTAAAAATTATATCTCCCTCATATGATATCATTTTTGGATGAAATTTGGAGCATTTAGAGACCTTTGATTCAGGAATCCAACAAAAGTTAGTTTGCATAAATTGGACTTCTATAGATCCAGATATTGAATTTTGAATAGACAAAGGCCAATAGTGGCGGCAAAATGCGAGATTTGACTTTGAAGGATGTGATTTCCATGATCTTCCTCTTTTTATTTTTCTTGCATTACATTTCCAAAAAGGTATGGATGTTATAGTGCCACTAGAATCACTTCATTTCGATCTCTAGAACTCACACTTTGCACAAAACATCGACTGAACGTCAAATCTGTCAATTATCTCCAATTTACTCCTTTTTGCATTTTTCATCCAAAAAAACATAAAACAAAGAATATCAAGGCATTTTACATATAAAACATGGACAAAACATCAGGTAAATATGGGTGAAACTATCAAATAATATGGTTACATTACCCTTTAACCAAAGCTAAAATCTATTTATGGTTAGGTTAACCTAAGATCTCATCTGGTGAACTCCTTTAACTAGAACCAAAGAAAATATGTGTGTGGTCTCAATATAATGAGTGATCTACCTAAGTAGAAGATGGTCTCATTGTAATGAGTGACCTACCTAGATGGAAAAAATATGAAAAATGGTTACATTGTAATGAGTGACCTATGATTAGTACTCAAAAGTGCACTTTTATCATGGTTTTATATCATCATTTTGCACTTGAAGTATCAATAACTCCTTAACTAAAGTACATTTTATAATAATCTATCTAATAATATAAGATACCTTTCATTTATGGTAAATGTTCATTTTAAATGAAGGCCTATCATATAAATGAAAGGATTGATTGATGACTTTAAGAACTTCAATTGCAAAGGCAAAGAGATGATCAAACTTAGAAAAGAGATGTCGGTGCAATCCAAACCGGAACACTGTTCGGTAATTGAGTCATATTTGGAGCTATAGATCTCAGATTTAGGTCTACTTTATATGGATGGAAAGGTAAGACAT
>SRLM01000836.1:0-23988 GCA_015708895.1 Populus ilicifolia | reverse complement strand
AAAAAAAAAAGAAAAAAAAGAGAAAAGGAAAAAAAAAAAGAAAGAAAGAAAAAGAAAAAAAATGATGATAATAAAAATATAGATAAGTTTGGTTTCGTAGCCTCCTTAACCTAAGCAATTAAGCCCGAATGGGTGTTTTAACACCTAATACCTTAAACTCAACTGACTTGGGAGTCATTGGCCCAATGCTTGTTACATGGGTTCAGAAGAAAAGCTTAAGGGAATCAAACATTGCACTATCTACATATTAGTATCTGCGACCCGAGTTACTAAGCTCGTAGGGGTGTCTTAACACCTAATGCCCTAAGACCAACTGGTCTGGGAGTCATTAGCTGAAAGCTTGTTACATGGGTTGAAGATGCATGGTGTTTTAAATTATATGTATATATATATTAAAAAACAAATAAAAAAAAAGACAAATAATAATCCTAGCCTAAGGAAGTTAACCTTAAACATTAGAACACAAATTTTATTTTCTTCCAAGAAAAGCCCTATAATTATGTGTTGATACAATGAGCACAAAGGAAAGGTTTTTGAATATCTTGTTAAGAGGTATTGAGCAGGTATATAAATATAACAAGAGTTTGTTTATCTAGATAGAGTAATGGAAGTTAAATGATGAATACCTTGCTTTGTGGAAATTGCAAATTGTCTTTCTATTTTAACGCTTTGATTACTAGGGACTAGTAATAAGCTAGTTGGGGGGTGTGATTAGTACTCAAAAGTGCATTTTTATCATGGTTTTATATCATCATTTTGCACTTAAAGTATCAATAACTCCTTAACTAAAGTACGTTTTATAATAATCTATCTAATAATATAAGATACCTTTAATTTGTGGTAAATGTCCATTTTAAATGCAGGCCTATCACATAAATGAAAGGATTGATTGATGACTTTAAGAACTTCAATTGCAAAGGCAAAGAGATGATCAAACTTAGAAAAGAGATGTCGGTGCAATCCAAACCGGAACACTGTTCGGTAATTGGGTCATATCTGGAGCTATAGATCTCAGATTTAGGTCTACCTTATATGGATGGAAAGGTAAGACATAGGCCTACAACTTTCATATAGAGCCCAAGATCAGAAAAGGTCATTTTCAAGTCCAAATTGTTGCAACAACAAAGAAGCCCGAATCTATCCTCCAGCCCGAGCACTATTCTTTATTTTGGCCATATCTGGAGTTCTAGAAATCTAAATGAGCTGAATTTGTTACACAAGAAAGCTAAGACAATTGCCTAGAACTTTCATGTTTTCAAGTGGCTCTAATTTTGACGTCATCAATGATGTTTTTGGGCAGACAAGAGAAGATAAGGATTGTCACCAAGTCAAGGGTTGGCCATCTACTCATCAATTAGTCATCAAATCAATAGTTCCTAATTTTGGCCTATAAAAGGAGGAATTTGCCATGCATTTAGGCATCTTGGTTTATGCCTTTCATTTCCTTTCCTTTGCTTTGTTAACTCTTATCTTATTTATGTTCTAGTTTTGTTTATCCATTTTTCTTTCTTCCATTATGTCTAACTAAGTTAATTATGTCAAGGTGAAAAGGTTACACTAATGGTGTAAGAATAAGTACGGTATAAACTTAATATGAACTTAAATATTTGATACTAACATGTTTTATATTTGTTATCTTGTTCACTCTTTAATCCTTTGCTTGTTAAATGATTAATCTTGATTTATGTTGTATAACAATTGGTACAACAAATGCTTGGCACTTTCATAGCCCATACTGTATGGTATAACCGACACCTAAGCTATGAAAGGAACTTGATTTGTTGTTAACATAAGTTATAATCATGAATGCTTGATGAAATTTACAAGTATTAGCATTAATTGAATAAGATGACTAATGTAATCATGTTAACAATCTATAATCTGATTGGAACCTCTTTTATATATGGTTTCCAATTGAACAATAAGAGTTTATAGTATACTTGTTTGACATACCATTAGTGGAACCTCTAATCTTGATATTTGTTATTATCATTGTTAGTCCTTACTTTAATATCTCATCATCATCAATATCATCTTATTCTTCTTTTTCTTTACTACTACTACTACTAGTATTATTATTGTTGTTGTTGTTGTTGTTGTTGTTGTTGTTGTTGTTGTTGTTGTTGTTGTATTGTTGTTATTTATAATTTGTACAATAACCTCCCTGTGGTTTGACCCCGGTCTTACCAGGTTATTTATTACTTCGACACTCCTGCACTTGGGAGAAGACATCAATCTTTTTGTCGTATCAATATTAATAAACCTTTCTTTTGTGCTCAATACATCAACACATAGTTATGAGGCTTTACTTAGAAGAAAATAATTTTTTTGTTCTAATGTTTAAGGTTAACTTTCTTGGGTTGAGATTTTTTTTTGGTTTTTTTTAATATAGATACATGCAACTTAAAACACAATGCATCTTTAATCCATATAACGATCTTTCAGCTAATAACTCCTAAACCAGTTGGTCTTAAGGCATTAAGTGTTGAGACACCCCTACGAGCTTAGTAACTTGGGTTGTAAATACTAATACATAGTGTAATGTTTGATTTTCTTAAACTTTTCTCCTTAACCTATATAACAAATGTTGGGCCAATAACTTCCAAGTCAGTTGACTTTAGGGTATTAAGTGTTAAAACACCCCTTTGAGCTTAATTGCTTAGGTTAGGGAGGCCACAAAACCAAACTTATCTATAATTTTGTTATCATTTTTTTTGCTTTTTGCTTTTTTTATTTTTTAAAAATTATATACTATCCATTTTCTCTAGTTCTTACCTTAAATAAAAGAACATAAATAATATAATAATGCAATGTACAATCCATAATCATATGTTAAAGTATGTGCGGTAAAATTAAGGTTTAAGAATACATGTTAAATGAACATATGAGCAAAATTAAATGATAACAATAAGAGAGTTTGTAAACTTAAATATTTTAAGAAGTATTTTTAAAAGCATGTATATGTACAGGTAATTGTGATTGTAACTCACATCTTCCCTTGTTTTTACATCCAAAAACAACTTAAATGCTCTCTATGGGTCGGGGATAAGCTTCCCATCTAGGTTTCTTAAAAAATGACAAATAGGTTTTTTTTAGTTAGATTTCCAAGACTAAATCAATTATTTCTTTATAAAAATGGGGTTATAAATCATGAAATGCACAACGCACATCTCCATCAAGATATATCTCAAAAGTCACTAAAAGATTATCTAAAAATTCCTTATGTTTTGAAATAAATTCTAACTTTTGACAATTTTCACAAGCTTTACAGAATGCATGTGAGTCCTTGAACATGGTGGGCTAGTAAAATTTATTTTGAAATATTTTTGTAGTTGTCTTTTTTTACAAGAAATAACTTTTACATGCTTTAAAATGATAAAGTTTAATAACACTACTTACCTCATTGTTGGGAATGAAACTTTGAAATATTTGATCAGGACAATATTTGAATAATAACACTACTTACCTCATTGTTGGATTGAATCTTTGAAATATTTTATCAGGATAATATTTGAATAAATAAGGGTCATCCCAATGAAAGTTTTGCATATCACTCAAAAACTTTCTTTTATCTTGGATACTCCAATGAGTTGGCAAATCTTTTGAAGGATGAAAATTGATATTGTTATCATACCAAGGCATTGGACTAAAAGAAAGTAAGGATTCTTTAGGAAAGTAATTATTGATTAGTGTGATGTCGGATGTCGAATCTGTTGTCACTCTTAATAAAAGATGCGCATCAATATTTTTTGTGCCTTTTTCAACATGTGATTTCTTCTTGAGAATAAATCATTTGCAAATCTTCAAATTCATCCAACTTATTATTACTTAAAGTAGATTCAAGTTGATCATAAACTAATTCCTTAATATGATCTACTTCTTGTAATTCATTATCATCTTCAGGTTGCTTGCAAATGTTGAAATATTTATCTCTAATGTCATGTTTTCAAATGATAGCTTCATCAGTCCATTCTTATAATTAATCATTGCATTAGAAGTTGCAAGATGCAAACATCCTAAAATAACAACAAATGAATTATATGCTTCAACATGTTGTGTGTCCAAGACAATAAAATCTACAAAGTAAATGAATTTATCAATTTGTACTAACACATCTTCAATTATTCCTTTAGGCACTTTTACAGATCTATTGGCAAGTAAAAGAGTTACAGAAGTTGGTTTTAATTTACCTAGATTGAGACTCTAAAAAACTAAATATAAAAGTAAATTCATACTAGCTCCAAGATCAAGTAAAGCTCTTTCAATTTTATGTTCTCTAATAAAGCAAGAAATTATAGGACAACCAGGTTCTTTATATTTCAAAGCATTATTGTTCTGAAGAATGACACTTACTTGTTTAGCTAAAAAGGCTTTCTTTTTCACATTCAGTTTTCTCTTCATAGTGCATAAATCTTTTAAAAATTTAGCATAAGAAGAAACTTGTTTAATAGCATCTAGCATAGGTATATTGATCCTTACCTCTTTTAAAGTTTTAAAGATGTTAGAGTTAAGATTGACTTTCCTTTGTTTGATCATAGCATGAGAAAATGACAGGGCTGGTAGAGAATCAGTCTTTTCTTTGCAATGTTCAGATTCAACTTCTTCCTTACCCTTAAAGATTGACTCATCATCTTTCTTATAAGATTCTAGAGTGGGTTTTTCAATAACCTCACTACTGCAAAGACTTATGACTAATTTTACTTGATCCATGTGTTGGCTTCCAAAACTACTTGCATTTGCATTGTATTGCCCTTTAGGATTTTGTTTTGGTTGAGATGGAAACTTACCTTTCTGTTACAAACTGAGCACAAATGCTAATTTTGTAAGAGTATCTTTAAAATTTATCATGCTTTGAGCAAGTTGAGTGTTGATTGCCTCTTGCTTTTCAATGAATGCATGGAATATTTCTTCAAGATTTTTTCTTGGAGCAGGAGCATAAGGAGGTGCATATCTATGAGAATTTTGAAAATTATGATGTGCTTGAAATGGTGGTTGTGAAGTTTATGCATTGTTATCACTCTTCCAACTGAAACTTGGGTGATTTCTTCAACCAGGATTATATGTTTGTAAGTATGGGTTATGATTGGGCCTTTGAAAACTATTTAAAGTATGAGCTTGTTCATAGAGACATTCCTTAAAAGAAGGCAAAGTTGGATTATCATTGGTTGAGTATTTGTTTGTTTCACAAATTTGACACACAATGTCTTGAACAAATTTAAATTGACTACTCTTTTTTAACTCTATTTCCTTCCCAAGACTGGATCCACCTAAAATATAAATATTTCTTATTTGATGACTTGAGGAACTTGCCATTTCTACACACTTTTATATTTATTAAATGTATGGGTTGAGTAAAAATGAAGGGAAGGGAGAGAAGATTTTATAGATGAAAAGTTGAAAATGCATTTATACCACCTATATGTAGACTAGTTGGAGTTCATACTCTCTCTCTCTATTTATTTTTTTATTTTTTGGAAAAAAACATGTGTATGTACAGGTAGTTATGATTGTGGTCACACCTTCCCTTGGTTTTACGTCTAAGAATGGCTTAAATATGTTTTATGGGTCAGGGATAGGCTTCCCATCCAGTTTTCTTAAAAACCAGTAAACATGGTTTTTTTAGTCAAATTCCCAAGACTAAGTCGATCATGTTCTTTATGGAATTGTGGTCATAAATCATGAATTGCACAATGCACATCTCCACCAGGATGCGTCTCAAGAGTTAATAGAAGATTATCTAAAGACCCCTTACTCAGGTCATCCTTAATGAATTGTATTTTATCTTCACAGTTTATAGATACCATTCTTGAAGAACAACATGTTGCATATCAAGTTCATCTATCTATGATAGACTTTCAGTCATTTTGCATGATATTTTTTTTGTAAAAAGTGCTTTTACCTGTTCCAAGCATGTGTGAAATGAAGGAATTAGATGACTCACTTAATAATTGCACCTTTGCTTAAATTAGCCAGCGAATATCTTCAAGAATTCCATGATTCAATCTTACACATCTAGCAAGGTAAATTTTTGTAATCATATTCTGAGGCAAAACAGGAATTTTTATTTTATTTTTCAAGAGTAATGTCCATTTTTAAATGAGAATTGGAAGAAATATTCAAAGAAAGGGGAAAGAGCAAAGAATTGCACAAATATATACACAGATATTAGTTATTATAGAAAACTAAAAGAACTAACTTAAGTCACGAAGTACTATTATTCGCCATTTGATCGGGTGAGAAAGACTGACAAAACAAAAGTTTCATCAAAACAAAACACAAAACAGTGTAAGGAAAAAAAAATCAATCTTTATATATAGATCACTTAATTCAATAAAGTCATTTTCAATTAAAAAATTATCAAAGTGAACTTTCAAATGATATCCATTTACCTTGAAAATATTGCATTCTTTGGATTCTCAATATTATAAAACCCATATGGATACACATATTTCACAATAAAAAGACCACTTCATCTTGATCTTAGTTTTCCAGGAAATAAATGAAGTCTAGAATTATAAAGCAAGACTTTTTTACCAACATTGAATGTTTTTTCTTAGTATTTTCTTGTCATAAAACTCTTTGATTCTTGCTATATGAATTATTGAATTTTCATATGCATCATTTCCTATTTCCTCAAGCTCATTTATTTATAATTTTCATAGTTGACTAGATCATTAATGTTTGAATTGAAAGATTTAATAGCTCAATAAGCTTTATGTTCAAGTTCCACAAGCAAGTGACAAGGATTTCCATAGACTAATCTATAAGGTGACATAATTAATGATGTCTTAGAAGTAGTTCAATAAGCCCAAAGTGCATTATTAAGTCTTAAAGACCAGTCTTTTCCATTAGGGTTCACTTTTTTCTCCAATATCTGTTTGATCTCCCTATTAGTAAGCTTTACTTGTCCACTTGTTTGAGGGTGATAACGGGTGGCAACTTTATGTGTGATTCCATATTTCTTCATTGAAGACTTTCATTGAAGACTTGAATGACTTGTTGTAGAAATGTGTTCCACCATCACTTATCATGGCTCGAGGGATTCCAAATTGACTCAAGATATTTTCTTTCAAAAACTTTATCACTGTTTTATGATCATTGTTTCAACTTGAAATTGCCTCTATCCATTTTGAGATATAATCCACTATAACTAACATATAAAAGAAACCAAATAATGCAGGAAATGGACCCGTGAAATCTATACCCCAATAGTCAAAAATCTCAATGATAAAAATATGATTTAAAGGCATCATGTGACGTTTTGAAATAGATCCTAACTTTTAACATTTTTCACAAGCCTTGTAGAATCCATGTAAGTCCTTGAACATGATGGGCAAGTAAAATCCACTTTGTAAGATTTTTGCAGTTATCTTGCTTGATGAGAAATGGCCCCCACATGCCTTAGAATGACAAGATTTAATAACACTACTTACCTCGTTCTCGAGAATGCATCTTTAAAATATTTGATTAGGACAATATTTGAATAAATAAGGGTCATCTCAATAAAAGTTCTTCACTTCATTCAAGAACTTTCTTTTATTTTAGGTACTCCAATGAGCTAGCAATTGTCATGAAACAAGAAAATTAGCAATATTACCAAACCAAAGTAATATAGACACATAAAATAAAGATTCATAAAAAAAATAGTCATCGATTGGTATGAAGTCAGCTTTCAAATTTGTTGTCAATCTTGACAGATGATTTGTGACAACATTTTCGGTGTCTTTCCTATCTTTAATTGTGATATCAAATTTTTAAAGTAACAAAATCCATCGTACCAATCTAACTTTAGAATCTTTCTTAGAAAGAAGATATTTCAATGCTACAAGGTCACTAAAAATAACAACAGGTGAGCCAACAAGATAAGATCTGAATTTTTTACATGCAAATACTACTACAAGTAATTCTTTTTCAATGGTGGTGTAATTTATTTGAACATTATTTAAAGTTTTACTTGCATAGTAAATCACATAACATTTCTTATCTTTTTTTTATCCCAAAACAGCACCTAAGACATAATCACTACCATTATACATTATTTCAAAAGGTAATGACCAATCAAGAGGTTGAATGACAGAAGTAGAAGTAAGCAAGTTTGTAAGTTTAACAAAGGTTTCTTCACAATGTTCAGTCCATTCAAAAATATTATCCTTTGTTAGAAGGTTATTTAAGGGTTTAGATAGTACACTAAAATCTTTGATGAATCTTCTATAAAAACCTGCATGTCTTAAGAATGATCTAACATCTTTAATAGATTTTGTTATTGGCATGTTTGTAATTAACTTGATTTTAGATTTGTCAACCTCAATTCCTTTTGATGAAACAATGTAACCAAGTACAATGTCATTTATTACCATAAAATGATATTTTTTTCAAATTCAGTACAAAATTCTTCTCTTCACACTTGCTTAAAACCTTTTATAAGTTAGTCAGACAATCATCAAATGAATTGTTAAAAATAGAAAAATCATCCATAAAAATCATAAAAAAATGTTCAACTATATCACTAAATATAATGAGCATGCATCTTTGAAACGTGTCTAGTGCATTACATAATCCAAAACGCATCCTTCGATATGCAAAAGTACCAAATGGACATGTGAAAGTAGTCTTCTCTTGATCTTCTAATGCAATTTTAATTTGGTTGTAAACTGAATAACCATCTAGGAAACAATAAAATTCATGACCTAAAACTCTTTATAGGATTTGGTCCATGAAAGGTAAAGAAAAATGATCTTTTCTAGTCATGGAATTAAGTTTCCTATAGTCAATGCATATGCGCCAACTAATAATAGTCCTAGTTGGAATTAACTTATTTTTTTCATTTGTTATCATAGTGACTCCAGACTTCTTGGGTATAACTTTGGTAGGACTTACCCATTTACTATCAGAATAAATCATTTGCAAATCTTTAGATTCATCCAACTCAATTTATTTAAAGTAGATTCAAGTTGATCATAAACTAATTCTTCAATATGATCTACTTCTTGTAAATCATTATCATCTCCAAGTTGCGTACAAATGTTGAAAATATTCATCTTCAATGTCATGCTTCTAAATGATAGCTTCATCAGTCTATTCCTACAATTAATTAATGCGTTAGAAGTTGCAAGAAAAGGACATCCTAAAATAACAAGAAATGAATTAGATGCTTCAATAGGTTATGTGTTCAAGACTATAAAATCCATATGATAAATGAATTTATCGACTTGTACTGACACATCTTCAACTATTCACTAGGCACTTTTACAGATCTATCAGCAAGTAAGAGAGTTACAGATGTCGGTTTTAACTCACCTAAATTGAGACTTTAAAAAAAGTAAATTTGAAAGTAAATTCATACTAGCTCAATGATCAAGTAAAGTTCTTTTAATTCTATGTTCTCCAATAAAGCAAGAAATTATAGGACAACCACGGTCTTTATATTTTAAAGCATTCTTGTTTTAAAGAATGCTACTTATTTGTTCAAATAAAAAAGCTTTCTTTTTCACATTTAGTTTTCTTTTCACAATGCACAGATCTTTCAAAAATTTAGCATAAAAAGGTACCTACTTAATATCATCCAGCAAAACTTTATTGATCCTTACCTGTTTGGAAGTTTTAAAGATTTTAGAATTGTGATTGACTTTTCTTTGTTTTGTCATGGCATGAGAAAATGGAAGTGCTAGCAGGGAATTGGTCTTTTCTTTGCAATGTTAAGATTTAACCCCTTCCTTACCCTAAGAGATTGACTCATCGTCGTCTCACAAGGTTCAAGACTGGATTTTTCAATAACCTTACCATTGTGAAAAGTGACGACTAATTTGACTTCATCCAAGTGTTGGCTTCCAAAACTACTTGTATTTGCATTGTGTTGCCCCTTGGAATTTTGTTATGCTTGAGATGGAAATTTATATGTCTCTTAGAAACTGAGGGCAAATGTCAATTTTGCAAGAGTATATTTAAAATTTGTCAAGCTTTGAGCAAGTTGAGTATTGATATCTCTTACCTTTCAATGAATGTATGCAATGTTTCCTCAAGATTTCTTTTTGAAGGTGGAGCATACGAAGGTGCATATCTATGAGAATTTTAGGAATTATAATGTGCTTGAAATGGGTGGTTGTGAAGTTTGTGTATTATTATTATAACTCTTTCAACTAAAATTTGGGTAATTTCTCCAAGCAGAGCTGTATCTTTGCGAGTATGGGTTATCATTGGGCCTTTAAAAACTATTTAAAACATGGGCTTGTTTATGGAGGCATTTCCTGAAAGAAGGCAAAGTTAGACAATCATTGGTTGAGTGTCTATTGGTTTCACAGATTTGACACACAATGTCTTGAATAGATTTTAAGTGACCACTCTTTTTTAATTCTAGTGTATGGACTTTGCTAACTAAAGATGCAAACTTGACTTGGAGGTCATGATCTTTCCTAAAGTTGTACATACCTCCACTAGATGTATGAGGTTGAGTTTTACCCGATGCCTTATAAGTACTCATAATGTCCCAATTTTGAGCATTTTCAGCTAAGAAATCTAAGTATTCCATTGCTTCACCAGGATCTTTATCTTTAAAAATTACATTGCACATCAATTCCACCATTTACCTATCTTTAGGTGTTAACCATTCATAAAAATATGTATCCAATCTCCATATTTCAAAACCATGATGAGGACAAGTATTAAGCAAGTCTCGATATCTATCCCAACATTGGTAAAATGTTTCTTCTGGTTTGAGTGAAAGTGGTGATTTGTCTTTTGAAAGAGTTTGTTCTGTATAATGGAAAAAACTTCTTTAAAAAGTGTTATTACATTTCATCTCAAGCACGAATGGATCCTCGTCTCAAATTTTATAGCCATGTTTTAGCTTTATCTTTTAATGAAAAAGAAAAAAACTTTAATCTGATGATGTTTAGACTACAATTTGAGCCATTATACGTGTTGTAGACCTCCTCAAATTCCCTTAAATGCATGGATATTCTAAATCTAAGCTATGAAAAGAAAGTAAAAGTTGAATAATGTCTAGCTTAAAATTAAAATAAAATGCATCAGGGAGGGAAACTATACATGATGGTGCATTTTTTCTTGTAGGATTCATATGGTTTCTAAGTATTCTGACATGGTTATTCTCATTATTCACATTATGAAGTGACTAGTTATTTTCTTTAGTCATACTTTCTGAAATTGATGAGGATACCCTACAAAGTCTACCACTTAATGTACATAACCACACTCTCATGCACATGTAAGAATAAAATAAAAGGAAGAAGAAAAAAAACAAAAGAAAACAAAAGAAACAAAGTTAGAAACAAAAAAAGTGAAAAAAGAAAATAAAATAAACACTATAATCTGTACAAGAATTTAACTTCCCGGTAGCAGCGCCAAAAACTTGACACGACCAAAAGATTGATGTCTTCTACTAAGTGCAGGAGTGTTGAAGTAATAAATAACCCGATAACACCAGCGTCAAACCACAAGGAGGTTGATTATATAAATTATAAATAACAATAACAAGAATAATAATATTGATAGTAATAATATAATAATAGAAGAAGAAGAAGAAAGTGATGGAAACTTTTAGAAGGAGGATCAATATGAAGATTAAACGATGATAACAACAAATGTCAAGGTTAGAGGATCTAATAATGATATTTCAAACAAGTATAGTATAAACTCTTATTATTCAACTAGAAACCACACATAAAAGAGGTTCCAATTGGATTATAAATTTGTTAACATAATTATATTAGTTATCTTATTCAAATAATGCTAATACTTGTAAATAGTGTTAGGTATTCATGATTATAACTTATGTTAACAATAAATCAAGTTCCTTTTAGAGCACAAGTGTAGGTCATACCATACGGTTGGGTTACGAAAGTGCCAAGTATTTGTTGTACTGTATGTTATACAATATAAATCTAGATTAACCATTTAACAAACAAAGTATTAAAAGTGAACAAGATAACAAATACAAAACACGTTAGTATCAAACATTAAGGTCTATGTTAAGTTTACACTGTACTTATTCTTACACCATTAGTGTAACCTTTTCACCTTGACATTATAAACTTAACTAAACACGATGAAGAAAAGAAACGTAAATAAATAGGATAAGAACATAAATAAAATAAAAGTTAACTAAGTAAAAGAGAGGAAATGAAAGATATAAAAAAGATATAAATGAAAGCAAGACTTAAACATTACAAAAATATAAAAAAAGAAAGTAAGAGCATGATCTTGATCTAGAAACCAAGATGTCTAAATGTATGACAAATGTCTCCTTTTATAGGATAAAATTAGAAACTATTGATTTGTTGACTAATTGTTGAGTGGGTGGCTAACTCTTGAATTAATGATAATCTTTATCTTCTTGTATGAAGAAAACATTATTGATAACTTCAGAATTTGAACCAGACTTTGACATAAAAATTCTAGGAAATTGTCTCAACTTTTCAAGAAAAAATATTGAGGTCATTTGGACTTCTAAAACTCGAGATATAGGTTAAACATTAAACAATATTTGAGATGTAGGATAGATTCAGACTTCTATGTTGTTGCTAAGATTTGGACTTCCGAACAACAAAATTGAGACTTAACTTCCATGAATGTTTTAAGACTATATCTTAGCTTTCCTTACATATAAAGTAGACCTAAATTTGAGATCTACAGCTCCAGATATAACCTACTTACTAAACATTGTTTGGACTGCACCAATATCTCTTTTCTAAGTTTGGCCATCTCTTTGTCCTTTTAATTTCAATACTTCAACTCATCAATCAATCATTCATTTATGTGATAGGCCTGCATTTAGGATTAGTATTTACCATAAATTAATGGTACCTTATGGTATCAGACTTGTTATTATAAAACATGCTTTACTTAAGGAGTTACTGATACTTCAAGTGCAAAATGATGATATAAAAAACTTGATAAAAATGCACTTTTAAGTACTAATCAATTTTAAATATAAGTCCCCCCTCTTTGTTGTTCCTTTGTTATATGCGTCTTTGTTTGTCATCCAAAATCTTCTTTTTCCTTCTCACTGAATGACTCATTCATGTGTTAGCCTTCCACTCATATGTATAAGTAATGTCAATCCTAGGTTGTCCATGATGATTACTGCTCTTTTTGTTTATCAAGCTTGACCTTGCCCCCAGGTGTGATGATGCTTGATGCATCATAGAAGAGCTTAACAAGTCATTCATCTTCTAGATTCTCTCAAGAATTGTTCTCTATTTAGTTGTGTGTGTCCAAGTCATTTAAACATGTATCTCATAACTTGCAGTAAAAGGCTCCTTGTTGTCTACTTAATGTTCTCCTAATATATTCTTCTTAACCATTTAATCAGATTAAAAAATGTATTGGCATTATCAATGATGTTCATCACCTATATTCATATAGTGAAGTACATCTTTGAACTTCAAAACAAATGATCCTATAGTTAGTTTTGGTAGGTGCATCCTTCCAACATTCATTCAAATGCAACTATGCAATAACATTGGTTGGGGGTCATAGCCATGTTTCAAAAGGTAACCTAAGATGAAGATATGAAAATATCCTTTAAGTGTAGTGTTCCTCATTAATTGTTGCTGAAATTTACTAGATCATGGATTGTCTTTACCCTTAGTTAATATAAATATGCTCATTCATTGATTCATCATTTGATCGATCATCTTTCTTTACCCCTAGCTAATCTAAATACTATTTTTTTTCCTTCTTACGGTCCACTGTATTGCCCTTAGGTGGTTAAATTTTCAAGAAGCGTCGAAAAGTATTGATGTCATTTTGTCAAGGATTTTGCAAATTTGATTGATGTTCTTTTTGTTTGACAATCTTTCTTATTCTAGAATCAAATCTCATATTTTAAAAGTCATGTCCATTCAAATCTAATTGTTGAAATGAAATTAGAGATGTATTTTTTTAAATGAAGCTTGTTTGGTCAAAGTCCAACACACACTATTCAATACATGTAGTCCTTTGATTGTCATGTATTTTGAAAACAAAAATTGTAAGATTAAAATAGCTTTGTCTATGGTTCTTTGTGTCAATTTTAATCTCTGCTTTTGGTTATATCATTTGTTGATTTGTGATGAGGTGACCTTCTACATATTTCAAGAAAAATATAATGCTCAAGTCAAAACTTGAGGCTTTATCAAGAAAGATTATTTCTTTTGAGCATCTATTTTATCAGTATACATAATAACCAATAACTTGATTCATAAAGTCACAACTCTTATGGAAAAGCTCTTCAAGTTTTAAGAGCGTCATTTATCAGTTCAGATTGCTTACTTGATTAAAAAGGACTTTTAAAAGCATGTAATGCAGATTATGATTCATGACTATGAAAGAAAGGGAAATTCACAAGTTCAAAAGGTGTTTGAGGGTTTCAAAGACCTAGGATAAACATCATTTATTCATCAATTCTTTTTCTATTATTGTCTTTGTAAAGAAATGACATATAACCATGTAATGTAGATCCAACCTTCTCTTAGATGAATATTCAATCTAATCATTTGAAGACATTATGGGCTTTATCCTAGATACCAAAAGTTATATTTGTAGCCTTGTATTTTTTTTCCTGGTATTGACTTTTGGTGTTTGTTGTGTCTTTCCTTAATTGAGACTCTTTTTGCCTTTCTTAGACTTGATAGGCGTTCTCCTTCCTTTATCTTTGACTTGCCTTTAAGTGTAGGCAATTTCCACATCTTTTTTTTTATGGCTTTCACATAGCCTACGTTCCCCTAATTTATGTCTTCTTTCTTTTAGCTTTCTTTCATACGTTGGCTTTTATTCTTAGCCTTCTTTTTACTAGTGATTCCACTTTTGTCTTCTTTCTTTTCTAACGAAAATATCTTATTTTCCCCTAACATGGGGTGTGATCTATGCTTGGGTTTCCTTTTTGAAAGAAAATATTATACTAGGCTCAAAATGGGTCTACAAGGGATAATATTTCAAGAACAGTGAAAGGATAACAAAGATGACATTTTCTCATTTTATGCAAGGTCAGTTAGAACTGATAAATGTTGACCTCGTTTAGTGTAATAATTTGGACTTGTAAGAAACATGATTCACAAGTCTGTAACTACTGAATCCACTGTGTGTCATTATACATACTACTAAAACTTAACTACATGATGTGTGGTTTCATTTTATGTGAGGGCTCAAAATTTATTTGGTTACCTCATACCATTTTAATGAACATAAGTCATTTCTATAATTAAAACACTTTTAATCTTTAAGATTGATTAACCTTAATTTTATCAGTTAAAGTTTGATCAAAATATTTTATCAAAATAAAATGTTAAACATCTTCTGACTTCAAAACAACAAAAAGACAAAGAAAATACAAGTTTCCTTAAAAGATGAGATGTGATCCCAAAACAAAATGTAGAATGACAAAACTCCATAACAAAATGATTGACAATTTAACACCCTTTTTAGATATGCTTTTCAGGTAATATTTTGCATTTTGCCAAGCGTTTTTTTATCACTTGTTATTCTGAGGATGTTTTGGCGATAAAATGATCGATGACATCATCTTTCACAAATTAACTCGATTCTTGAAATTCTTGCATCTGTTCAACTAAAATGGCTTAAGACCCAACCATGATATTCACATCACTTGTCTAAATTATACCACCTAGGAAACGGTGCTTGCATGAGATTTGTTGGAGTTGGGGCAACAAGTCTGGAATCTATCAAATGCTAGTCGACAAACTTGAGTGGTAGAGGTATGTCAATCTTTAACAAAGACATTTAAACAATTGATGCTACAACGAGACTTGGCTAAACCACATAACTGAGTTTTCTCACCTTGAGTGCCATCTTTTGATTTATCTCTCATCATTATTTTGAAATCCATGGCACCTCTTTTCATAGCTTGTTCAATTCTTTCAGCAATCCTCACAACATCATGTTAATCTACTAATGTTGTTGTAATTGTCTGAGGATTGTTGGAAATCTTCCACCAGTTAAGTGATTGTGCATCAAAAGTATTATTAAGTCTCTTATTTTATATATGTATTTATTATTTTTATTTGGGTTTTTATAATAATTGATGTGCTTTTTAGTAAGTAAGTTTCTTTTAATGTTTTGCTAGGTTTTTGGAGCTTAAATAGATTATGTTAGAAAATTTAATGTTGGAATTTAGAACAAAGAATTGAAGAGAAATTTAGTTGAAGTTTGAAGCAAATCTTGGTTCAAATAAGTGCTCCAAAATTTCCCCAAAAAATCAATTATATTCCAATCCTACAAAAGATTATGATATGATCTATTTCAAGCTCAAACTTGCTTTATATTGTGTGCAAACTTTAACAATCAAGCACTCAAGGTTTCAATGTCAATCTTAACCCAAATAATAGGTAAATTTCTATCCTTATATGATGCTTAAATTCAGCCCAAAATCAGACTTCAATTCAGCCCAAGCACAATCGATAATCTTACATGTCCACATAACAAATAACTACTGATTTATTTTAGGTAATCCATTAATCCAAGAAGGCAAGCACATGGATAGAAAGTTGGAGGGGACATTGTGACATTATTTTGGGTCAAAAAAAAGAAAGAGACAGCTCATAAATGAGAAAGGAAAACGTGCACCAAAGTGGTTGCAAAATTGACATGATTTAATTTTTCAGAACACCTTTCATTGTTTTCCTCGTAACTTTTGACTCAGGTGTCCAAATGAGCTATTCTTTAATTATTTGGAAAGGTGATAAAATTTTCTATAAATATGTCTCCACATAGCCATCTCTAGAAAAGGCTTTTAGGAGGGTCAAAATTGTTGTCCAAAGTTAGCATCATATTTGTGTTTGAATTTTTACTGAAATTTTGTTGTGTTTTTCTTTCTAGATTTTAGTTTTTTTAGTTTGTAAAACTTATTATTTCAATTTGATTCAAGTTATTTCATGTTTATTAAAGTGTTCTTAGATATAATCGTGGTTGGCTAGTCTCTTTCTTGGATCCAAATCAAGGATGATGGTGGTTGAGGTGAGTTCTTTAAGATATAAATGAATCTTAATATTTATCTTCTCATTTTCTTCATGAATATTTTATTATTGCAAAGAAATTTTAGAAATCATTTAGGTAATGTTATAATCTTGAATTTTTATGCACAAACTTTAGTTTTGGTATAAAGATTACTTGATTCAATGTCTTACTTAATATGAAAGTACTTGTTCATTCTTAAGCAATAATCAATCTTCATCTTTTTAAACTTCGTTATAATATCTTCTGATCTAATATCACCATTGCTGATATTAGGTTAAGTTATCTTATATATCTTGAATAAATCACCAATACATTACCATTAAAATTGATTTGGATCAAGACTTACTTTTTCTTGTCATTTAAAATCTATTTACACATTTTCATATTTGAAACAAATCCATCAATTATTTTAAACCAAGTTATTGTTAATTTAATTTCTCTTGAGTCTTTTTTTGTTATCTAGCTTAATTTCTAGATCTAACTCTCTATGGATATGGCCTCGATCTTATTGAGTTAATTGCTGCATCACACACTCGTGCACTTGCGACTCAAAATAAGTCGATCATAAAAAACGGTCAAACAATTTTGGTGCTGTTGTTGGGGAGCTAGCAAGAAAAGGTAATAAATTTAAATTTTATTATTGGAAAACAAAAAAAATCATATAAAAAATCAAATAATTGGTTCAATCATTTTTCTTTTGATGTTTATTCTAATTAATTTATAATATTTATTGTTTATACTATAAGGCTGGTTTTACCACCTCTTGTTTATTTTATTTTATCTTATTGTATTGTTGTGATTATTTTTTTATATTTATTATTTGAAGTACTTGGCTGGTATTACCGCCTCTTGTTTATTTTATTTTTGTTGTTGTTTTGTTGTGATTATTTTTCTTATATTTATTATTTTAAGTACTTGGCTGGCATTACCACCTCTTTATTCATGAAAACTGAGTCATTAGTTCTGTTTGTATATATACATAGTGTTTACATTTGTGTATAATCTTGCCTCTTAACCAACAGGCTTTCAATTTGAATCAAGGCATGATCCAACTTCTTCTCATATATCATGGTATGGATTCTGAAAATCAATATATACACATTAAGGACTTCGAAGAGGTATATAATACGTTTATTAACAGAACATGAACCGAGGAAACTATTTAGCTTAAATTGTTCTCATTCTCTCTAAAGGATAAAGTCAAGCTTTGATTAAACTCCCTGTGTCCTAGGTCTATAGGTACATGGAGGGAAATGCAAGCTAAATTTTTGAAAAGATACTTCCCCACTTATAAGACAGCAACCTTACAACGTCAAATGATGAATTTTTTTTAGTCCAAATGAGTCATTTCACCAAGCTTGGAAAAGGTTTAAAGACTTGTTAAATGCATGCCCTTACCATGGTTTTGAGATATAGAGGTTATTGAGTTTCTTCTATGACTCTTTTACCGAAGATTTTAAAAAGCTAGTGTCAACCATGTGTAAT
Source organism: Populus ilicifolia (assembly GCA_015708895.1). Taxonomy (NCBI): domain Eukaryota; kingdom Viridiplantae; phylum Streptophyta; class Magnoliopsida; order Malpighiales; family Salicaceae; genus Populus; species Populus ilicifolia. The sequence goes on along the minus strand of SRLM01000836.1, from coordinate 5,535 downwards.
GGTGAGTTTTATGATAAAGAATCAAGTGAAGCCTTCAATATTTTTAATCAATTGGCTGAAAACACAAAGCAATGGGAGACCTCTCTCCCACTTCATGTTGAGTTTAGAAATATTATTTCTCATTTAAGTGGTAAGTTCCAATTGAAAGAATTGATGCCCTCAATACTAGATTAGCCTCATTGACTAGGAAAGTGGAGTCTCTTAAGCTTAAAAAAGTGCATGTCATGAGTGAACAATAAGAGAAGAGTTGTGTTATGTGTGAGAGTAAAGGGCATAGGACAACTAAGTGTCCTATCATTCCAGCCTTCAAGGAAGTGCTATATGGGCATACAAAGATCTTGGTTGTCCTACCATTTCATGCATTATTGGGAGTCATAAGATAGATCAAGCTTTATTGATTTAGGAGCAAGTGTGAATTTAATACCCTGCACTATTTACAAACAATTAGGTTTAGGAGAAATCAAGCCTACTCAAATCACCCTTTAATTAGCTAATAAGTCAATCAAGATTCCTAGGGGTATTATTGAGGATATGTTGGTCCAAGTAGATAAATTCTATTTTACTATCTATTTTATAGTGTTAGATACCGCACCTATTCAAGGATCTAATGATCCCATCCTAGTCATCTTAGGTAGACCTTTCCTAACTACATCCAATGCTTTAATTAACTGTAGAAATATGGTGATGAAATTGTCTTTTAGGAATATGATTATAAAGATGAACATATTTAATGTTTCCAAACAAATTGGTGAACATGAGGACATTAGAGAGGTAGATTTGATCCAAATAGTTTGTCAAGAACACTTTGAGAGATAGTGGATAAATGATCCATTGGAGAGAACTTTAAATCATGATGAAAGATTTTATTCTTTAGAATGTGATGATAATGAAGTAAGAGAGCTCGAGACTTATCTAGATCCAATGCCTATTATGTCAATAGGTCAATGGACCCCATTGTTTGAGCCTTTGATTTTAGCCTAAGTGAAAGTTGAGGCATCTTTTGTCCAACCTTATAAACCACAAAGAAAGCCTTTACCGAGTGATCTTAAGTATGTATTTCTAGGGGAAGATGAATCATATCCTATTGTGATCTCATCAAAACTTAACATAGAGCAGGAACAAAAACTTTTGAGAGATAAGAAACCACAAGAAAGCAATTGGGTGGATAATTATTGACTTGAAAGGAATTAGCCCTCTTTTATATACATATAAAATCTATCTTGAAGAAGAGGCTAAATCTATAAGATAAATACAAAGACAATTTCACCCAAACTTGAAGAAAGTAGTGAGAGCTGAAGTGTTTAAGCTACTTGACATAGGTATTATTTACCCCATTGTGAACTCACAATGGGTTAGTCCAACCCAAGTTGTCCCTAAAAAATCTAAAGTCACGATAGTGAAGAATGAAAATAATGAGCTAATGCCAACAAGAATCCAAACTAGATGGCGTATGTTCTTTGATTATCGTACATTGAACATGGTGACTAGGAAAGACCATTTTCCGCTTTCATTTTTAGACCAGATGCTTGAAAGATAACTGGAAGAGCTTTCTATTTTTTTCTTGATGGATACTTAGGTTACAACCAAATTGAGATTTCCTTAGAAGACTGAGAAAAAACCACTTTTACTTGTCTTTTTGGTACTTATGCTTATAGAAGAATGTCATTTAGCTTGTGTAATGCACTAGCCACTTTTCAAAGGTATATGATGAGTATCTTTAGTGACATTATAGAAATTTTTTTAGAAGATTTCATGGATGATTTTTCAGTTTATAGGGATTCTTATAAGTTGTGTATAATGCATTTAGAAAAAGTTCTTGAAAGGTGCAAAGATAGCAATCTTGTACTCAATTGGGAGAAGTGTTATTTTATGATGACATATGGCATTGCCTTAGGTCATATTATCTTTTCAAAAGGGATAGAGGTAGATAAGTCAAAAGTTGAAATCATTCAAAAATTACCTACCCCTAGGATTGTATAAGATATAAGATCTTTTTTAGGATACACTAGTTTTTACTGAAGATTCATTTATTCTTTTAGTACCATTGCTAAACTATTGTGTAACTTGTTGTCACAAGATGTCCAATTTGATTGGACATCAAAATGCCAAGAAGCTTTTGAAAAGCTTAAAGGGTTGTTGACAACTATACCAATCATGCAAGCTCCTGATTGGTCTTTACCATTTGAACTGATGTGTGATGCTAGTGATTTTGTGGCAGAGGCTGTTTTAGGGCAAAGAAAAGATAAGAAGTCTCATGTCATTTATTATGCTAACAAGACTTTAAATGATGCTGAATTGAATTACACTACAACTGAAAAAGAACTTTTAGCTGTGGTCTTTATATTAGACAAGTTTAAGTCTTATTTGGTTGGATCTCTTATTATTGTTTTCACTAATCATGTAGAATTGAAATACTTGCTCACAAAACAAGATGTTAATTCACGTTTAATTTGATGGATCCTCCTACTCCAAGAGTTTAACCTTGAAATTAAGATAAAAAGCGAGTAGAAAATGTAGTGGTTGATCATTTTTCTTGTCTTTCAAGTAATAAGACCATAATTGATGAATCTCCAATAAATGAACTCTTTGCTGATGAAAATTTATTTTATACAAGTACTGTCTCCTACACTAATTCTCCATGGTATACTGACATAGCAAATTACCAAGCCACAAGCCAAATTTCTTCTCATTGGTTTAAGCTTGACAAACAAACATTCTTGCTTAATGTGTATACCTTTTTTTGGGATGACCCCTACCTATTTAAATATTGTCCTAATCAAATTGTTAGGCGATGCATCCCTAATCATGAAATTTCAAGTGTCATTAATTTTTGTCATGCATTAACCTGTGCTGGACATTTCTCTTATAAGAAAACAATTGTCATGATCTTGCTGTGTGGTTTTTATTGGCCCACCATGTTTAAAGATGTTTATGCCTTCCATGTTGCATATGACCAATGCCAATGTCTAGGTAACCTCACTCGGCATAACATGATGCCCCTTAGCCCTATTCTTGTTTTAGAAATATTTGATTATTGGGGTATTGATTTCATGGGACCTTTTCCAAGTTTATATGGCTACCAATTCATCCTTGTAGCTGTTGATTATGTATCTAAATAGGTGGAGGCCACTGCATCTCGAACTAATGACCATCGAGTTGTGGTCAAATTCTTGAAAGAAAACATTTTCTCTTGTTTTGGCATGCCACAGACTATGATTAGTGATGGGGGAAAACACTTTTATAACAAGCTTGTTGGGATGTTAATGAGAAAATATAAGGTAATTCACAAGGTTAGTACCCCCTATCACCCATAGACTAATGGCCAAGCTGAGTTGGCAAATAGGAAAATCAAGAACATTTTGGAGAAAACAGTCAACCCAAACCATAAAGATTGGTCCTTGCAACTAGTTGATGCTTTGTGGGCATATTGTACTGCTTACAAAACGTCTTTAGAAATGTCTCCTTATAGGCTAGTTTATGGAAAGTCTTGTCAAATATTGGGTCATCCTATAATTCAACGATAATAAAAACGAGTTTGGCAAAAATAAAAGGCTTTAATTGGATGAATTAAAGGAGTTAAGAAATGATGAATTTGAAAACGCAACAATTTCAAAACATGAGATGAAAACTTTGCATGATAAATATATTCTTAGAAAATCCTTTCATGTTGGTCAAAAGGTTCTTTTGTATAATTCATGATTACATCTCTTTCCTAGAAAGTTAAGGACAAAATGGATTGGTCCATTTATGATTAAATCCATCTCTGAGCATGGTGCCTGAGGTAAAAAATCCTGAGAATGGAAATATTTTCAAAGTAAATGGTCATTAATTGAAACCTTATCTTGAAAAGTTTTTAGCTAAAGTTGAGACAATAGATCTTGAAGATCCAATACTATTGTAGTATCAGAAGTAAGGAGTTTTTTTTTTGTTTTTTTCCTTTCTTATTCTTCCGACTTTTATAATTATTTGTTCATGCATTAGGGACAATGCATTATTTTAAATTAGAAGGTATGAGGTTCTTTATTTTCAAAAAAAAATGGTTTGATGTTTTCCTTTAGTTTTGATATGTAAGTTAAAAAAAATCAAGCAAGAAGTCAGCTTATGTCCAATTCAATCAGATATTCATCCTTGAAAAAAAAAAACAGAGAGCAACAGTTTTTTAATCTTTATTCTTTTCTTCTCTCTGTTTTTCTTTTTACATTGAGGATAATGTAAAACTTAATTTTAGATATTTGATTATGTTGAATACCTGAGATGGCTATTGACACAATCAAAAGATTGATATCTTTTCCCAAATGCAGGAGTGTCGAAGTAATAAATAACACAACAAGACTCGAGTTGAATCACAGGGAAGTTAATTGTACAAATTATAAACAACATCAGTAGTAGCAACAACAATAGTAACAACAACAACAACAACAACAACAACAATAATAATAATAATAATAATAAAAGAAGAAGAAGTTGATGAGAACTTTGAGATGGAAGATGAATGTAAGAATTAAATAATGATAATAACAAATATCAAGATTAAAGGATCCACTAATGGTATGTTAAACACATTTAGTATCAACTCTTATTATTCAATAGGATCCACCAATTGTTTTTCCAATAATGTCCCTTTGTGCTAAAGTTTCGGGGACGACCCCCAAAACTTGACTATCTCCTAAAAATACAACTATTGACACACCTCCCATTAACCCAAGATTGCTTCCCCCATATACTAAATGAATCTTTCTCTCAGCTAGCACCTGACCAAGATGATTTACTGATTCTAAAATCTCTTATTTTTTCCCAGGACTAGAACCCCTAAAAACAAAAATATTTCTTATATGATTACCTAAGGAACTTGCCACTTTTACACTCTTATATATTTGTTGAATGTATGGGTTGAGTAGAAATGAAAGAAAGGAAGAGAGGATTTTATAGATGAGAAATTTAAAAGGCAATCATACCACCTATATGTAGGCTAGCTGAAGTCTCACGCATTCTTTTTCTCTTTTTTTATTTATTTATTTTTGAAAAAACATGTGTATTTACAAGTAGTTATGATTGTGGCTCACATCTTCCCTTAGTTTTACGTCCAAGAACAGCTTAAACGTCCTCTATGGTTCGGGGATAAGCTTTCCATCTAGTTTTCTTAAAAACTGGCAAACGAGGTCTTCTTTTAGTTTAGGAGGTGTGAGGTTCTTTATTTTAAAAAAATGGTTTGATGTTTTCCTTTAGTTTTGATATGCAGGTTAGAAAAAAATCAAGCAAGAAGTCAGCTCATATCCAATTCAATCAGATATTCATCCTTGAAAAAAAAAAGAGCAACAGTTTTCTAATCTTTATTCTTTTCTTCTCTCTGTTTTTTTTTACATTGAAGATAATGTAAAACTTAATTTTAGATATTTGATTATGTTGAATACCTGAGATGACTATTGACATGACCAAAAAATTGATGTCTTTTCCCAAGTGCAGGAGTGTCCAAGTAACAAATAACACAGCAAGACTAACACAGCAAGTTAATTGTACAAATTATAAACAACACCA
>SRLM01000835.1:119979-178963 GCA_015708895.1 Populus ilicifolia | reverse complement strand
GACATAATGAACTTAGCTAGACATAATGAAAGAAAGAAAAATTAATAGTTCATTATAAATTGTTAACATGATCATATTAATTATCTTATTTAAGTAACATCAAACTCTTAAATATTATTAGAAATTCATGATGTTAACTTATATTAACAACAAGTCAAGTTCCCTTCATAGCACGTGTAGGTTATATCATATAGTTGGCTATGAAAGTGTCAAGCATTTGTTATGCCAAATATTATATAACACAAATATAGATTAATCATTTAATAAGAAAAGTATTAAAAGTGAACAAGATAACAAATATAAATCATGTTATGTTTAAAAAACAAATACACTTTTATAACTACCAGTATTAAGGTTAGTATTCCTACAACTATTTCTGAATCTAATGTGAAATTAAGGCCGAAATTAAAGCCCCACAATAACAATCATAATAACCTTTAGCGTTTGAGTAAAGCTACAAAAAAATAGGCTAGTGGAAGGTCACTTGATCTTGCTTTTATTTGTTTTAATGCTCAATGTCTTATTAACATATACAATATAGAAAGTTGAAATATAAAGGGTTTTAATGGCCTTCACAAACAAAAATAAAAATTGCTAGAGACTACATTCTTAAACACAATCTTGGTATTATTAGCTTGTTGGAAACTAGAAAAACTATAACTAATTTATTAGTTGAATAAGGACTAACTTTCCTTTTTAAAAGCTTATTTCTAATGTTAGTATTGATGTGAATTTTCATATACTTATTGTTTAGTATATGTTTTATCTTGTGTAGATGTTTCTAACCGATGGATGATTTGTGATGTATTTGATGTATCAGGTAATAGGTTGTTCAAAGTCTTTTTTGTATATGGGTTCAACACTCATGTGGGTCATAAGGAGATACAAGATTACATTAGACAACATGCTTTTACTTTCATCTTTATGTCATAGATGTTTTTAAGAGATTTTAATGCAATGTTGATGACTGTTGATTAATTAAGGGGTGATTCAACCTGGTATAGCTATATAGATGCTTTTAAAAGTTGTTTGCATGATTTCGAGCTAGTACAAGTACCCTTTTCAAGGATGAGATTTGCATGGCATGATGGTCAAAATAATGGAGATTTTATCTGAAAAAATTGAATTGGACTTTCAACAATCCTTTTTCTCTTTTTAGCCAAATCCTCACTCTAAGTTCCTGCCAAAATACCACTTTGATCATAGTGTTATGCTACTTCGTTTTGCCCTCTACATGTCAGGTTCATGTTTCTTTCAAATTTTTAAATGTTTGGGTTAACGATGAGGATTTCTTGGATGCAGTAAACATGGTCTAACAAACTTAAGTTAATGGTAAACCAATGTACAGGCTAACTACAAAGCTTAGTATGCTCAAGCCTAATTTTAAGTCCTTGAACCATTACCACCTAGCAATATATATAGTAGAGTAATGGAGGCAAAAACTCATTAGGTTGTAGTATAGACATTGTTTAATGGGTGTTTTTCTACAGACATCTTTGCTTCTAAAGGGAATCTCGCTAGACAATACTCTTACTTATACAAGGATGAGGAGCCCTTCTATAAACATAAATCTAAGATTAAGTGGCTTCAACTTGGAGACAAGAACACTGAGTTCTTTTATAAATCTTTGATTAATAGATAAATGAGGAATAAGATCTGTGGGCTGATAAATAAGACAAGGTCTTGAAATATTGAGTAAAAAGATTTGGGGCCATTGATAATCATGTTTTATTAGGATCTCTTTGTAGTGGCCTCAACCCAGCCTATTCATGTTTAGAGAAGTATGTCTCAGAAGATGAGATTTAAACATCTTTTTTTTCCATCTCGAATGACAAGGCTTCGAGCTCAAATGGTTTAACCTTTTTATTCTTTAAGAGAAACTGGAATAATTTTACAGTGGATTTTAAGGTAGCTGTCAGATATTTCTTTAATCACTATATCTTTCCTAGATGTATTAATGTTACTAGGATTGCTTTAGTGCCCAAGGTTAAGACTCTAGATAGCATAAATGACTTTAGGCCTATTTTTTTTCTATAACATACTTTATAAGTACATTTCGAAGATTATTGTGAGCAAATTAGAGGTAATGTTGTCTAATGTTATTAGACCCTTGTAATCTACTTTTGTGTTTGGTCAATAAATTTTAAATGTTATTTTATTGACCTGGGAGCATATGCATAACTATCATTTAGATAGTAATCTGACTAAGGTTAACATCATGAAAGCCTTTAATATAATTAGCTAGCATTTCATCATTTAAAGCCTATGGTCTATTGGCATATTAAATTTCATGGTTAAATGGATTCAGATTTGTTTCTATACCATTCACTTTTCTATTAATTTAAATAATGAAATGCATGGTTTTTTTAGATCTTCTAGGGTATGAGGCGGGGTGGTCCTCTCTCTTTCTATCTCTTTGTTTTGGCCATGGAAGGTCTGAAGGGCATTCTTAGGGATGTTACTCAGGATATGTGGTTTAAGTTTTATTGGCGATGTTAACAGAACCATATCACACATTTATGCTTTTGCTAATAATCTTATGATGTACTGTCATGTTGACTTGGGTTATGTAAGGATTCTTAGGGTAGTTTTAGATATATTTGCTAGGCTTTTAGGCTTGACCATAAAATAGGATAAGATTTTTGTTTACTTATGTGAGGTTGATAATGATATTAAAACTAGTTTACAGGATTGTTTGAGGTTTAGACTAGGAGTTCTACTAGTTAGGTACCTTTAAGTCCTACTAATCATTATTACACTGACATTTAGTGATTGTATGCCTCTAGTAGAGGGCATTTTCTCTAAGATTAAGCTCTAGACATTAGCATCCCTTAGTTATGTTAATCATCTTCACTTGATCAAATATGTTACAGTATCTTTTCAAGTATATTGGTTGAATATTTTTATCTTGCCATACTTTATTATCTAAAGGATTGAAAATCTACTAGTTGCTTTCCTTTGAAAAGGTTCATTCCTTTCCTATTTTAGTATTAAGATAGCTTGGGCTTTTATTCGTTACCCTTCAAAAAAAAGGGTTTGGGGATAAAGAAAGTCAAGAAATGGAGTAAACAAATTCTTAGTATTAGATATTTTGTTGAGCAACATAGGTCATAGTTTCTTGAATAGAGAGGGAACTTTTTGGCATATTAAACTTATTTCAGCTCATTCTTAGTCTTAGAGATAGATTCTTCTTAAGAGAGACTAATGTAAAGGGTTATTTATCTCTCATATAAGTGAAGAGGCATCTACTTCTCTCTAACTTAACTAATGGTTACCAGATAGGCAATGGTTTTGTGACATTTTGCCTTTTAGGATGTTGTCCTCCACAAGGATACCTTGGGATGCAAAGGTTTTGGATATAATTAAGGAGGGTACTCGGGTTGTCCTCTAAGATAGTCAAAAGTTGCAAAAGATTTGAGACTTTATGCACTTTTATCCAAGACTACCTTACCAAACCTCTATGTCTAGAAATGTTACTAACCATAGATGTTTATTATTGACTTAGTATAAGAGGTTCTTCAAGACTTGAGACCAACAAAATTTATGCATCACCTCCTTTAGTGTTCAGGTCATAGCCCAATACATTCTTTTATCATATAGCATGCTAGTCTGGTTCATCTTCATACCATGGATAGACTTTATGCCTATCAAATTATCACCTATTTGATATATAAACTTTTTAGATTACATGTTGAGACTCATGACCACCTGTTATTTTAGTTCTTTTTCTGTACTTTATTTTGGGGAACTTTTATGAATAAGACTCTTATAGACTTACCTATAACAACATTATGACCTTTGCTATAGTGGGCATCCTTACATTTCAGAAAGAAAAAGGACTTCAAGCATCTGTTTACTCAACTATTCCTCCCAACCATAGTTTACTTCATCTAGTATGAAAGGAGTAGCTAGGTTTTCCATTAGATTTATTTTCCACACCAAGATATTAGTTAAGAGATTTTTTATCTTGTCTGATCCCATTTGATAGAGCTTGAACCAAGGTATCATATTCTAGCCACTCTCAAGTTCATATGGTGTCTTCCAATATCATGAAGTTCCTTTACATTGTTTTTTTTTAATTCCCTACTTCAGTCTACTTCTACTGTAAAACTGGTCGATCGGTTCTAGGTTTCTCATAAATCAATTTATCAGTTTTTGGGATTCTATTTGAATAATCAATAGATCAATTCTAGGTTTTCTAAATACTTGGTCTATCAATACCCTTATTATTGTTTTAGCTCTCTATTTTTCTTATTTTTAACTTCTTTTAGCTTTTGTTTGTTTTCTTGTTGCCTTAGGTAGTTTGAACCTGATAACAAGTTTTTGTAATTCTTAGGGAATGCCCCTCATATTTTGTATAATCTTATTCCTTATATATAATTACACCTGTCCATAAAAAAAAATCCATATGATCATAATAGACAAATAGTGTGAAAAAGTAAAGAGTTAGGGAAAAGGGACACGTATGGATTTTACAGTGGTTTACACCACTCGTCTACTCCACTTTCCAAATGATAAGTTTAGGCTTTTATTATACTCATGGCTTATTTCATGAGGTAGACGATACCTTCTAACAAATCTTTTTACAAGTTTAGAACTCAAACCCTTTCGATGATCCTTTTATACTAAATTGGTGATCTGACAAGACCAAAAGATTGATGTCTTCTCTCAAGTGTAAGAGTGTCAAAGTAATAAATAACCTGATAAGACCAGGGTCAAACCACATGAAGGTTAATTGTATAAATTATAAATAACAATAATATAACAAAAACAATAACAATAATAGTAATAATACTAATAATACTACTAATAATAGTAATAGTAATAATATTAGAAATACTAGTAGTAGTAATAATAATAATAATAATAATACTAGTAGTAGTAAAAAAAAAGAAGTTGATGAGAACTTTGAGATGAAAGATCAATGTAATAATTAAATAATGATAACACCAAATGTCAAGGTTAGAGGATCCACTAATGGTATGTTAAACAAGTATAGTATAAACTCTTATTACTTAAATGAAAATCACACACAAAGGAGATTCCAATCAAAGTACAAACTATTAACATAATTACATTAGTTATCTTATTCGATTAATACTAATACTTGTAAATCTCATCAGGCATTCATGATTATAACTTATGTTAACAACAAATCAAGTTCCTTTCACAGCTCAAGTGTTGGTTATACCATAAAATATGGACTATGAAAGTGTCAAGCATTTGTTGTACTAAGTGTTATATAATATAAATCTAAATTAGTCATTTAACAAGTAAAGTATTAAAGAGTGAACAAGATAACAAATAGAAAACATGTTAGTGTCAAACATTAAGGCCCATGTTGAGTTTACACTATACTTATTCTTACACCATTAGTGTAACATTTTCATCTTGATATAATAAACTTAACTAAACATAATAAAATAAATAAATAAATAAACAATATAAGAACATAAATAAGATAAAAGTTAACTAAGTAAAGAAAAGAAAATGAAAGGCATAAACAAGATATTAATAAAAATAAAACTTAAGCATTACAAAAATACAAAGAGAGAAAATAAATATATGATATTGATTTAAAGACCAAGATGCCTAAATACAGGGCAAATGCCTCCTTTTATAATCCAAAATTAGGAACTATTAATTTGATGACTAATTGATGAGTGGGTGGTCATCTCTTGACTCGGTGACAATCTTTATCTTCTCTTGTTTGCCCAAAATATCATTGATAACGTCAGAATTGAAACCACTTGAAAACATGAAAGTTGTAGAAAATTATATCATCTTTCCAGAAAAACAAATGGAGGTCATTTGGACTTTTAGAACTCCAAATATGGGCCAAAAACTAAACAGTACTTGGGCTGCAGAATAAATACAGACTTCTTTGTTATTGCTACAATTTGGACTTGAAAATGACCTTTTTAAATCTTGGGCTACGTACAAGTTGTAAACCTATACCTTACCTTTCCAACCATATAAAGTATATCAAAATCAGATATTTACAACTCCAGATATGATCCAATTACCAAACAATGTTCTGGTTTGAACTACACCAGCATCTCTTTTCTAAGTTTGGCTATCTCTTTGTCCTTTTAATTTCAGTTCTTAAACTTATGAATCAATCCTTTCATTTATATGATAGATTTGTATTTAAAATGAACATTTACTATAAATTAAAGGTACGTTATATTATTAGATATGTTATTATAAAACATGTTTTAGTTAAGGAGTTATTGATACTTCAAGTGAAAAATGATGATATAAAACCTTGATAAAAATATACTTTTAAATACTAATCATATCCCCCAACTAGCTTATTACAAGTCCATAGTATTCAAAGCTTTAAAAGTAAAAAATAATTTACAAATTTCACAAAGCAAGGTATTCATCATTCAACTTCCATTAATTTATCCAGATCAACAAACTCTTATTAAATTTATTATCTGCTCATTACCTCTTAAACAAGATATTAATAAACCTTCCTTTTGTGGTCAATATATCAACACATAGCTATGGGACTTTACTTGGAAGAAAACAAAATTCTTATTATAATGTTTAAGATTAACATCCATAGGTTGGGATTTTATTTCCTTCTTTTTTATGTTTTTTTGTGATTTTTTAATATATATACATGTAACTTAAAGCACAATGCATTTTTAACTTATGTAATGAGTTCTTAGCTAATGACTCCCAAACTAATTGGTCTCAGGGCATTAGGTGTTAAGACACCCCTACGAATTTAATTACTCAGGTTAGGAAGCTACAAAACCAAACTTATCTATATTTTTATTATCATCATTTTTTTTGTTTTTTTTTCAAATTATATACTATCTATTTCCCCTAGATGTTACCTTTAACAAAAGAACATAAATAATGTAATAATCCAATGTGCAATCCACAATTATATGTTAAAGTGTGTATGTGAAAATTAAGGTTTAAGAATACATGTTAAATGAGTATATGAGCTAAATTAAGTGATAACAATGCGTGAGTTTGTAAACCTAAATATTTCAAGAAATATTATGATAGATGACATAACTAAAAAATTCATGTGTTCTCCCAAGTGTAAGAGTGTCGAAGTAATAAATAATCAGGCAAGACCAGGGTTGAACCACGAGGAGGTTAATTGTATACATTATAAATAACAATAATACAATAACAACAATAATAATAGTAGTGGTGATGGTCGTGGTAATAAAAAAAAAAGAAAAAATTGATGAGAATTTTGAAATAGAGGATTAATGTAATGATTAAACAATAATCACAACAAATATCAAGGTTAGAGGACAAACAAAGTATGATCACATCTAATGCTATGTTAAACAAGTATAGTATAAACTCTTATTATTCAATTGAAAATCGCACACAAAGGAGGTTTCAATCAGATTATAAATTGTTAACATGATTATATTAATTATTTTATTCGATTAATGTTAATACTTGTAAATCTCATCAGGCATTCATGATTAGAACTTAAGTTAACAACAAATCAAGTTCTTTTCATAGCTCAAGTGTCGGTTATACCATACAGTATAGGCTATGAAAGTTTCAAGTATTTGTTGTACCAAGTGCTATACAACATAAATCTAAATTAGTCATTTAACAAGTATTAAAGAGTGAACAAGATAACAAATAAAAAACATGTTAATATCAAACATTAAAGTCCATGTTAAGTTTACATTATACTTATTCTTACACCATTTGTGTAACCTTTTCACCTTGATATAATAAACTTAACTGAACATAATAAAAGAAAGAAAATAAATAAATAAAATAAGAACATAAATAAGATGAAAGTTAACTAAGTAAAAGAAAGCAATTGAAAGGCAAAGGCATAAACAAGATATTAATAAAAATAAAACTTAAACATTACAAAAATACAAAAAGAGAAACCAAGAGCTCCCATGTAACAATCATTTGGCCAATAGCTTCCAAACCAATTAACTTTAGGGTATTAAGTGTTAAAACACCCTTTCAGGCTTAATTACTTAGGTTAGGGAAGCTATGAAATCAAACTTATCTATATTTTTATTATCATTATTTTGTTTGCTCTTTTTTTGTTTTTATTTTTTTAAATTATATACTATCTATTTTCCTTAGTTGTTTTCTTTAACAAAAGAATATAAATAATGTAATAATCCAATATGCAACCCACAGTTATATGTTAAAGTTTGTGTGAAAATTAAGGTTTGAGAATATATGTTAAATGAGTATATGAGCAGAATCAAGTGATAATAATACGAGAGTTTGCAAACCAGAATATTTTAAGAAATATTATGATAGACCTTGCTAGGAATGGTTACTAATATGTGTCTCAATAGTCACTTTAACAAAAGAGCTCATTTACTCTGTAATCCTAGTAATAACAATTTTGCACATGCTTTATGAAATAGAAAACACAGTTAGTTAATTTTTTTGTCAATTACTACCCTCTCTCCCCAAATAAAGCAAGACATTGTCCTCAATGTCCTAACATAGAGAGATAGAGTATTAAAAACATCACATGAAATAACAAACACTACAAACATGAAGCACGCTTAAACAAATATAAGAAACAACAAAACATAATAATAAAAGCAAAAGATATAAAGATTCATAAATGAAGACTCAAATCCAATATAAGCTTTTTATAGTTTTTCGTAGATGACCAATTTATACGACTCATAAAGGGACCAATTATAAAAAATGAAAGATTATATTTGGTCAATCAAATATTCAACAATAGCAGCAGAAATTATAATTTGTCATGTCGAAGATGTTAGAAATTCCTTGACTTTCTTCTAAAAATATAGCTATTGACACACCTCCCATTAACCCAAGACTGTCACCCCCATACACTAAATGAATCTTTCTCTCAGTTAGTACCTAATCAAAATGATTTGCTGATTTTAAAAACTCCTTTTCTTTTCCAAGACTAGATCCACTACAAAAAACAAACTTTTCTTATGTGATAACTTGAGGAACTTGACATTTCTACACATTTTTATATTTGTTGAAAGTATGGATTGAGTAGAAATGAAGGGAAGGAAGAGAGAATTTTATAGATGAGAAATTAAAAAGGCAATCTACCACCTATATATAGGCCAATTGGAGTCTTACTCTCTCTCTCTCTCTCTATTTATTTATTTTAAAAAAACATATGTGTTTGGGTAATTGTGATTATGGCTCACATCTTCCCTTGATTTTACATCCAAAAACGGCTCAGACACTCTCTATGGGTCGGAGATAGGCCTCTCATCCAGTTTTCTTAAAAATTAGTAAACAGGGTTTTTTTAGTCAAATTTCCAAGACTATGCCAAGCATATTCTTTATAAAAACGGGTTCATAAGTCATGAATTATATGATGCTTATCTCTACTATAATCAGACTTAAGAGTCAATAGAAGATTATCTAAAGACTCTCTATGTTTTGAAATAAATCCTACCTTTTGACAATTTTCACAAGTTTTGCAAAATGCATATGAGTCCTTGTAGATCGTGGGCCAGTAAGATCCACTTTGTAAGATTTTTACAATCCTTTTTTTTACCAGAAATGATCTCCACGTGCCTCACTTTGTAAGATTTGTACAATCCTTTTTTTACAATAAATGATCTTCACATGTCTTAGAGTGATAAAATTTAATGACACTACTTACCTCACTGTCAGAAATGCATATTTAAAATATTTGATCAAGATAATAATTGAATAAGTAAGGGTCATCCTAATAAAAAATTTACAAATCACTTAAAAAAATTTTTATCTTCAGTACTCTAATCAAAGCAAGAAAATTGTTATTTTTATCATACCAAGACATTGGACTAAGAGAAAGTAAGGATTTGTCAGGAAAGTAATCATCAATTGGTGTGATGTCAAACGTCGAATCTATTGTCGCTTTTGATATAAGATCTGCATCAACATTTTTTATGGCTTTTTCATATGTGATTTCTTTCTTAAAATAAATCATTTGCACATCTTCAAATTTAGCAAACTCAGTTTTACTTAAAATAGATTTAGGTTGATCATAAACTAATTCTTCAGTAAACTCAGTTTTACTTAAAGTATATTCAAATTGATCATAAACTAATTCTTCAATATGATCTACTTTTTATAAATCATTATCATCTATAGGTTGCTTGTAAATGTTGAAAATATTCATCACTAATGTCATGTTTCCAAATAATAGTTTCATCAGTCCATTCCTATAATTAATCAATGCATTAGAAATGGTAAGAAATGAATGCCTTAAAATAATAGGAAATGAATTACATGCTTGAACAGGTTGTGTGTCCAAGATAATAAAATTCAAAGGATAAATGAATTTATTGACTTGTATTAACACATCTTCAACTATTTCTCTAGTCACTTTTACAGATCTATGAGCAAGTAAGAGAGTTACAGAAGTTTGTTTTAACTCACCTAGATTGAGACTCTGAAAAACTGAATATCGAAGTAAATTCTTACTAGCTCTAAGATCAAGTAAGGCTCTTTTAATTTTATATTCTCCAATAAAGCGAGAAATTGTAAGACAATCAGGGTCTTTATATTTCAAAGCATTATTGTTTTAAAAAATGTCACTTACTTGTTCAGCTAAAAAGGCTTTTTTTTCACATTTAGTTTTCTCTTCACAATGCATAGATCTTTCAAAAATTTAGCATAAGAAGGAACCTGTTTAATAACATCCAGCAAAGGTATATTGATCCTTACCTATTTTAAAGTTTCAAAGTTATGATTGACTTTACTTTGTTTGGTCACAGCATGAGAAAATGAAAGTACTAGTGGGAAATCAGTCTTTTCTTTGCAATTTTCAGATTCAACCCTTTCCTTACCCTTAAAGATTGACTCATTAATTAGTACTTAAAAGTGTATTTGTATTAAGGTTTTATATCATCATTTTATACTTGAAGTATCAATAACTCCTTAACTAAAACATGATTTATAACAACATATCTAATAATATAAGATACCTTTAAAAAAGCACAAGGGGACATCATTGGAAAAGGAATTGGAGAGGAACTACAGGTCTTTACAATGTTTGCTCGAACAAATGCACTGTTTTACCATGTCGATTGATTAGTACTTAAAAGTGTATTTTTATCAAGGTTTTATATCATCATTTTGCACTTGAAGTATCAATAACTCATTAACTAAAGCATGTTTTATAATAACGTATATAATAATATAAGATACCTTTAATTTATGGTAAATATTCATTTTAAATGTAGGCCTATCACATAAATGAAAGGATTGATTGATGAATTTAAGAACTAAAATTGAAAGGACAAAGAGATGGTCAAACTTAGAAAAGAGATGTTGGTAAAATCCAAACTAAAAAACTATTCAGTAATGAAGTCATTTTGGAGCTGTAGATCTCATATTTAGGTCTACTTTATATGGATGGAGAGGTAAGATATAGGCCTATAACTTTCATATGGAGCCTGAGATTTAAAAATGCTATTTTCAAGTCCAAATTGGAGCAACAACAAAGACGTCCAAACCTGTCTTCCAGCCCGAGCACTATTCAGTGTTTGGCCATATCTAGAGTTCTAGAAGTTCAAATAACTTGAATTTCTTACATAAGAAAGCTGAGACAATTTCCTACAACTTTCATGTTTCAAGTGGCTCCAATTTTGATGTTATCAATGATGTTTTGGGCAAACAAGAGAAGATAAAAATTGTCACCAAGTCAAGAGTTGGTCACCCACTCATTAATTAGTCATCAAATCAATAGTTCCCAATTTTGGCATATAAAAGGAGGCATTTGCCATGCATTTAGGCATCTTAGTTACTAGATCAAGATCTTGCTCTTGCTTTCTCTCTTTGTATTTTTTGTAATGTTTATGCTTTGCTATCAATAATATCAAGTTTATGTCTTTCATTTCCTTTCATTTACTTAGCTAACTTTTATCTTATTTATGTTCTTTTTTGTTTATTTTCTTTCTTTCTTTATGTCTAGCTAAGTTTATTATGTCAACGTGAAAAGGTTACACTAATGGTGTAAGAATAAATATAGTGTAAACTTAATATGGACTTTAATGTTTGATACTAACATGTTTTGTATTTGTTATCTTGTTCACTATTTAATACTTTGCTTATTAAATGACTAATCTTGATTTATGTTGTATAACACATGGTAAAACAAATGCTTGGCACTTTCATAGCCTATATTGTATGGTATAACCGACACCTGAGCTATGAAAGGAACTTGATTTATTGTTAACATAAGTTATAATCATAAATGCTTGATGAGATTTACAAGTATTAGCATTAATTGAATAAGATGATTAATGTAATCATGTTAACAATCTATAATCAGATTGGAACCTCCTTTGTGTATGGTTTCCAATTGAATAATAAAATGTTATACTATATTTGTTTGATATACTATTAGTGGATCTTCTAACTTTAACATTTGTTATTATCATTGTTTAATCCTTGCATTAATATTTCATCTCATAGTTCTCATCTTTTTCTTCTTCTTCTCCTTCTTTTTCTTTATTGTTATTGTTGTTGTTGTTGTTATTGTTGTTGTTGTTGTTATTGTTTTGCTATTGCTGTTGCTGTTGTTATTGTTGTTGTTGTTGCTGTTGTTGTTGTTATTGTTGTTGCTGTTGCTGTTGTTATTTTTGTTGCTGTTGCTGTTGCTGTTGTTATTGTTGTTGTTGTTGCTGTTGTTATTGACATCTATAATTTATACAATTAACCTTCATGTGATTCAACCCTAGTCTTGTCGAGTTATTTATTACTTCGACACTCCTGCACTTGGGAGAAAATATTAATCTTTTTGTCATGTCATCGATGCTTTTATTGTCTTACCAAATGGTCTAAGCACATTAGAAGAGATCTTTCATATCTCCTTTTGGGCCCAACTGTATATTCACTATAAACTCATAGGTCTATTAAATGTTAATGGTTATTATGATAAGTTCTTGTCATTTTTTGATCATGCTATGGAATATGAATTTCTAACATCTTCAGCACAATAAATCATAATCTTTATTACTACTGCTAAACAATTGATTAACCAACTACAATATTTCATTCTTGTAATTGATCCCTCCGGGAGTCGTATAAATTGGTCATCTAAGGAAAATCATAAAAAGCTTAGATTGAATTTGAATCTTCATTTGTGAATCCTTTTATCTTTTGCTTTTATTATTGTGTTTTATTGTTTCTTATATTTGTTTAAATGTGTTTTAGGTTTGTCAATGTTCGTTATTTCAGGTGATGTCTTCTATACTCTATCTTTATACCTTAGAACATTGAGAACAATGTCTCGTTTTGGTTGAGGGGAAAGAGTAGTAGTTGATAAAAAAATTAACTACCTGTGTTTTATATTTTCTAAAGCATATACAAAATTTGTGTTACTAGGATGGTAGAGTAAAAGAGCTCTTTTATTATGTAACTCTTGAGACGCATCTTAATTACCATTCTTAATAAGATCTATCATAATACTTCTTAAAATATTCAGGTTTTCAAACTCTTGTATTACTATCACTTAATTATGCCCATATATTCATTTAACATGCATTCTTAAACCTTTATTTTCACACACACACACTTTAACATATGATTGTGGGTTGCATATTAGATTATTACATTAGTTATATTATTTTGTTAAACGTAACAGCTAAGGAAAATGGATAGTATATAATTTGTGAAAAAAAGCAAAAACAAAAGCAAAAAAATGATGATATTAAAAATATAGATAAGTTTGGTTTCGTAGCCTCCTTAACCTGAGCAATTAGGCTTGAAGAGGTGTTTTAACACCTAGTACCCCAAAGTCAACTGACTTGGGAGTTATCAGCTCAATGCTTGTTATGTGGTTTGTGGAGAAAAGCTTAAGGGAATCAAACATTACACTATCATGTATCAGTATCTACAACCCGAGTTACTAAGCTCCTAAGGGTGTCTCAACACCTAATGCCCTAAAACCAACTACTCTAGAGTCATTAGCTGAAAATTCATTACATGGGTTAACGATGCATTGTGTTTTAAGTTACATGTATATATATTTAAAAAAATCTCAACCCAAGAAAGTTAAACTTAAACATTAGAACAAAAAGTTTGTTTTCTTTCAAATAAAACCCCATAACTATGTGTTGATATATTGATCATAAGAAAAAGGTTTATTAATATCTTATTTAAGTGGTATTGAGCATATATATAAATTTAATAAGAATTTATTTATCTGGATAGATTAATAGAAGTTGAATGATGATTACGTTACTTTGTGGATTTGCAAATTACCTTTCTATTTTAATGCTTTGATTACTAGGTACTAGTAATAAGCTAGCTAGGGGGTGTGATTAGTACTTAAAAGTATGTTTTTATCAAGGTTTTATATCATCATTTTACATTAAAGTATCAATAACTCTTAAATTAAAACATGTTTTATAATAATATATCTAATAATATAAGATAACTTTAATTTATGGTAAATATTCATTTTAAATGCAAGCCTATCACAAAAATAAAAGGATTAATTGATGAGTTTAAGAATTAAAATTGAAAGGACAAAGAGATGATCACACTTATAAAAGAGATGACCACACTTAGAAAAGAGATAAAGGTGCAGTTATAACCGGAACACTGTTCGGTAATTAGGTGATATCTAGAGCTGTAGATCTCGGAATTAGATTCATTTTATATGGATGGAAAGGTAAGACAAAAAGCCCACAACTTTCATATGGAGATCTAGTTTTAAAAAGGTCATTTTTAAATTTAAATTGTAGCAACAATGAAGAAGTATGAATCTATTCTACAACCCGAATATTATCTGAATCTGTTTTGCAGCCTGAATATTATTTAGTATTTGACCCATATCTAAAGTTTTAGAAGTCCAAATGACTTCTATGTTTTTTCATGGAAAGCTGAGACAATTTCCTACAACTTTCATGTTTTTATTTTGTTATATTCTGACGTTATCAATGATATTTTGGGTAGACAAAAGAAGATAATGATTGTCACTAAGTCAAGAGTTGACCACTCACTCATCAATTAGTCATCAAATCATCAATTTTGGCCAATAAAAGGAGGTATTTGCCATGCATTTAGGCATTTTGGTCTCCAGATCAAGATCATACTCTTACTTTCTTTCTTTGTATTTTTATAATGCTTAAGTTTTGCTTTCATTAATATCTTGTTCATGCCTTTGATTTCATTTTCTTTACTTAGTTACCATTTATCTTATTTATATTATTATTTTGTTTATTTATTTTTCTTTTTTTCATTATGTTTAGTTAAGTTTATTATGTCAAAGTCAAAAGGTTATACTAATAATGTAAGAATGAGTAAAGTGTAAATTTAACATGGACTTTAATGTTTGATACTAACATGTTTTTCTATTTGTTATCTTGTTCACTCTTTAATACTTTACTTGTTAAATGACTAATCTAGATTTGTTTTGTATAACACTTAGTACAACAAATCCTAAGCACTTTCATAGCCCATACAGTATGGTATAATCGACACCTGAGCTATGAAAGGAACTTGATTTGTTGTTAATAGAAGTTATAATCATGAATGTCTAACGAGATTTACAAGTATTAGCCTGAATCAAATAAGATAACTAATGTAATCATGTTAATAATTTATAATCTGATTGGAACCTTTTTTATGTGTGGTTTTCAATTAAATAATAAAAGTTTATACTATACTTATTTGACATACCATTAATAGATCCTTTAACCTTGATATTTGTTATTATCATTGTTTAATCCTTACATTGATCTTTCATCTCAGAGTTCTCATCAACCTTTCTTCTTTTTCTTCTTAGAGTTCTCATCAACTTTTCTTCTTTTTCTTCTATATTATTATTATCATCATTATTAGTAGTAGTAGTACAACTGCTGCTGCTACTATTATTATTATTATTATTATTATTATTATTATTATTATTATTACTACTACTACTACTACTACTAGTATTATGACTATTACTATTACTATTACTATTACTATTATTATTAGTAGTAGTAATATTATTACTATTATTGTTGTTGTTGTTATATTATTGTTGTTTATAATTTATACAATTAACATCCTTGTGGTTCGACCCCAGTCTTGTCGAGTTATTTATTACTTCGACACTCCTATACTTGGAAGAAGACATCTATCTTTTACTCGTGTCACTCATCATTTTTCTCATAAGATTTAAAAGTGAGTTTTTCAATAACTTTACCACTGTGAAGAGTAGTAACTGATTTGACTTGATCCATGTGTTGGTTTCCAGAACTACATGTATTTGCATTGTATTGTCCCTTGAAATTTTGCTGTAATTAAGAAGGAAACTTACCTTTCTCTTGAAAATTGAGAGCAGGTGTGAATTTTACAAGAGTATCTTTAAAATCTACTATGCTTTGAGCAAGTTGAGTGTTGATTGTCTCTAACTTTTCAATGAATGCATACAAAGTTTTTATAAAATTTCTTCTAGGAGGTAGAGCATAAGGAGGTGCATATCCATAAGAATTTTGAAAATTATGATGTGCTTGAAACAGTGATTGTGAAGTTTATGTATTATTGGTATCACTCTTCCAACTGAAATTTGGGTGATTTCTCCAACCAGGATTATATGTTTAACAGTATAGGTTACGATTGGACCTTCAAAAACTATTTAAAATATGGGCTTCTTTATAGAGACATACGTTAAAAGAAGGCAAGGTTGGATAGTCATTGGTTGAGTGTTCATTAGTTTCACATATTTGACACATAATATTTTGAACAGATTTTAATTGACCATTTTTTTTCACTTGTAGTGCCTTGACTTTTCTAACTAAAGATGCAAACTTGGCTTGGAGGTCATGATCTTCCTAAGGTTATACATACCTCCACTAGATGTATGAGCTTGGATTTTACTTGGAGTCTCATACGTGCTTGTGGTGTCCCAATTTTGAGCATTTTCAACTAGCAAGTCTAAGTAATTCATTACTTTATTAAGGTCTAATCTTCGAAGGTTCTATTGCATATCAATTCAATCATTTGTCTATCTCTATGTGTTAACCCTTCATAAAAAATGTAAAACCAATCTTCATATTTCAAAACCATGATGAGGGCAAGTATTAAGCAAGTTTTGATACCTATCCTAATATTGGTAAAATGTTTTTCCTAGTTTTTTAGTGAAAGTGAAGATTTGTTTTTTAAAAGAGTTTATTTTATGAGATGGGAAAAACTTCTTTAAAAACTGTTATTAAATTTCATCCTAAGCACAAATGGATCGAGGTCTCAGATTTTGTAGCCATGTTTTAGCTTTATCTTTTAATGAAAATGGCAAAAGCTTTAATCTAATGGTGTTTCTGCTACAATTTGAGTTATTTAAAGTGTTACAAATCTTCTCAAATTCTCTTAAATGCAAGTATAGATTTTCCAAATCTAAACCATGAAATAAAGGTAAAGGTTGAATAAGTCTCGCTTAAAATTAAAATGAGATGCATCAGGGGGGAAATTATGTATGATGGTGCACTTGTTTTTGTGGGATTTGACATAACTAAAAGATTGATGTCTTCTCCCAAGTGTAGGAGTGTCGAAGTAATAAATAACCCGGCAAGACTGAGGTTAAACCATAAGGAGGTTAATTATATAAATTATAAATAACAATAATATAACAACAATAACAACAACAACAACAATAGTAGTAGTAGTAGTGTTATAGTAGTAGTAGTAGTAATAATAATAATAATAATAATAATAATAATAATAAAGAAGGAGAATAAGAAGAAGATAATGAGAACTTTGAGATGGAATATTAATGTAAGGATTAAACAATGATAATAACAAATGTCAAGGTTAGAGGTTCCACTAGTGGTATGTCAAACAAGTATAATATAAACTATTATTACTCAATTGAAAACCACACACAAAAGAGGTTTCAATTTGATTATATATTGTTAACATGATTATATTAGTCATCTTATTTGATTAATGCTAATACTTGTAAATCTCGGCAAGCATTCATGATTATAACTTATGTTAACAACAAATCATAGACTCAAATTGTAATTGTGATTGTAGCTCACATCTTCCCTTAGTTTTACGTCCAAGAACGGCTTAAACGCCCTTTATGAGTCTAGGATAGGTTTCCCATCTAGTTTTCTTAAAAACCAGCAAACAATGTCTGTTTTAGTCAAATTTCCAAGACTATATCGAGCATGTGCTTTATGGAATAGTGGTCATAAATCATGAATTGCATGATGCACATCTCCACTAGGATGTGTCTTAAGAGTTAATAAAAGATTATCTAAAGACCATTTACTCAGGCCATTTTTAATGAATAGTATTTTATATTTATAATTTACAGATATTATTCCCAAGGAACAACATTGTGTATTGCAAGTCCATCCGGCACATCGATGACAGACTTTCAATTGTTTTACATGATGTTTCTTTGCAAAAGTGCTTTTACCTATTATAGGCATGTGTGAAATGAAAGAATTAGAAGACTCAACTGATAATCGGACCTTTGCTTCAATTAACCAGCGAATCTCTTTAGGAATTTCATGGTTCATTAACAACCTCAATCTTGCACACCTAGCTCGGTAAATTTTTGTAATTGCATTTTAAGGTAAAACGGGAATATGTTTTTAATTTTTCAAAAGTGATGTTCATTTTTTAAGATGAGAAATGGAAAGGAGATGTAAAGAGAAGAGGAGGAACAAGGAATTGAACAAATATATACACAGATATCAATTATTATGGGAAACTGAAATAACTGACTTAAGAGTCACGGAGTACCGTTATCAACCATTTAACCAAGGTGATAGAGACTAGCAAACCAAGAGTTAAAAAAAATACACAAACAATGTGAGAGAAATAAAATAATTAACCTTTATCTATAAGATCATTCAAACCAATGGATTCATTTTCATTAGAAAAATTATTAAAGTAAGCTTTCAAACGATATCCATTTAACTCAAAAACATTGTCATTCTTTGTATTCTCAATATCAAAGGCCCTATAAGGATACATGACACAACTAAAAGATTGATGTTTTTTCTCAAGTACAAGAGTATTGAAGTAATAAATAACCCGGCAAGACTAGGATCGAACCACAGGGAGGTTAACTGTATAAATTATACATGACAATAAGACAACAACAATAACAATAACAACAACAACAATAACAATAACAACAACAATAATAATAGTAAAGAAAAAGAAGGAGAAGAAGAAGATAAGAACTTTGAGATGGAATATTAATATAAGAATTAAACAATCATAATAACTGTCAAGGTTAAAGGTTCCACTAATGGTATGTCAAACAAGTATAGTATAATCTCTTATTATTCAATTGGAAACCATACATAAAGGAGGTTCCAATCAAATTATAAATTGTTAACATGATCACATTAGTTATATTATTCGATTAATGTTAATACTTGTAAATCTCATCAAGCATTCATGATTATAACTTATGTTAACAACAAATCAAGTTTTTTTCATAGCTCAGGTGTCGGTTATACCATAAAATATGAGTTATGAGAGTGTCACCTATTTGTTGTATCAAGTGTTATACAACATAAATCTAGATAAGTCATTTAACAAGCAAAGTGTTAAAAAGTGAACAAGATAATAAATGCAAAACATGTTAGTATCAAACATTAAAGTCCATATTAAGTTTACAATATACTTATTTTTACACCATTACTGTAACCTTTCACCTTGACATAATAAATTTACCTAAACATAATGAAAGAAAGAAAAATAAATAAACAAAATAAGAACATAAATAAGATAAAAGTTAATTAAGTAAAGGAAAGGAATTGAAAGGTAAAAGCATAAACAAGATATTAATAAAAATAAAACTTAAACATTATAAAAAAAATACAAAGAGAGAAAGCAAGAGCGTCGTCTTAATCTAAAAACCAAAATGCCTAAATGCATGGCAAATTCCTCTTTTTATAGGCTAAAATTGAGAATTATTGATTTGATGACTAATCGATGAGTGGTCAGCCAACTCTTGACTTGGTGACAAACCTTATCTTTTTTTGTCTGCCCAAAACATCATTGATAACACCAAAATTGAAACCACTTAAAAACATGAAAGTTGTAGGAAATTGTCTCAGCTTTTTAGAAAAGAAAAAACAATAGAGGTCACTTGGACTTCTAATACTCTAGATATAGGCCAAACACTAAACAGTGCATAGGCTGGAGGACAAATTCGGACTCCTTTGTTGTTGCTATAATTTGGACTTCAAAATAGTATTTTCAAAATGAAAGTTATAGGCCTATGTCTTACCTTTCCATCCATATAAAGTAGATCTAAATCTGAAATCTATAACTCTAGATATGACCCAATTATAGAAAAGTATTCCGGTTTGGACTGCACCAACATCTATTTTCTAAGTTTGGCCATCTCTTTATCCTTTCAATTCAATTTCTTAAATTCATCAATCAATCCTATTATTTATATGATAGGCCTGCATTTAAAATGAATATTTACCATAAATTAAAGATATCTTATATTATTAGATATGTTATTATAAAACATGCTTTAGTTAAGGAGTTATTGATAGTTTAAGTGCAAAATGATGATATAAAACCTTGATAAAAATACATTTTTAAGTATTAATCACACCTCCCAACCAGTTTATTACTAGTCTCTAGTAATCAAAGCATTAAAATAAAAAACAATTTGCAAATTCCATAAAGCAAGGTATTCATCATTCAACTTCTATTAATTTATCCTAATAAACAAACTCTCATTAAATTTATATATGTACTCAATACCTCTTAAACAAGATATTAATAAAAAAAATTTATGCTCAATATATCAACACATAGTTATGGGGCATTACTTGGAAGAAAACAAAATTCTTCTAATATTTAAGGTTAACTTGGGTTGGGATTTTTTTCTTCTTGTTTTTTTATTTTCTAAATATATATACATGTAACTTAAAACACAATGCATCTTTAACCCATGGAACGAGCTTTCGTCTCATGATTTCCAGCCTAGTTGGCCTTAGGGCATTAGGTATTAAGACATCCACACGATCTTAGTAACTCGGGTTGCTGATATTGATACATAAATAGTGCAATGTTTGATTTCTTTAAGCTTTTCTCCTCAACCCATGTAACAAGCATTGGGCCAATAGCTCCCAAGTCAGTTAACTATAGGGTATTAGGTGTTAAAACTCCCCTTCAAGTTTAATTGTTTAGGTTAGGGAGACTACGAAACCAAATTTATCTATATTTTTATTATCTATATTTTTTTTGCTCTTTTTTTTTCAAATTATATACTATTCTTTTTCCTTAGTTGTTATCTTTAACAAAAAAAAACATAAATAATGTAATAATCCAATATGCAACCCACAATCATATGTTAAAGTATATGTGTGAAAATTAAAGTTTAAGAATACATGTTAAATGAGTATATGAGCAGAATTAAGTGATAATAATGCAAGAGTTTGTAAACCTGAACATTCCAAGAAGTATTATGATAGACCTTATTAAGAATGGTTACTAAGATGCGTTTCAAGAGTCACTTTAACAAAATAACTCATTTACTCTATCATCCTAGTAACAACAATTTTCACATGCTTTATGAAATAGAAAACACAGTTAGTTTTTTTTTATCAACTACTACCCTCTCCCCCCAACTAAAATGAGACATTGTCCTTAATGTTCTAAGATAGCAAGACAAACTACAGAAGACATCACCTAAAATAACAAATATTGACAAACTTGAAATATAGTTAAATAAATATAAGAAACAACAAAACATAAATATTATGATATTAATAAAATCAAAAGACATAAGTTTTTACAAACTAAGACTCAAATCATAGTTGTGATTGTGACTCACATCTTCCCTTGGCTTTACGTCCAAGAATGGCTTAAACACCCTCTATAGGTCGGGGATAGGCTTCCCATCCAGTTTTCTTAAAAACTGGCAAACAGGGTCTTTTTTAGTCAAATTCTCAAGACTAAGTCGATCATGTTCTTTATGGAATAATGGTCATAAATCATGAATTATACGATGCACATTTCCATTAGGAGGCGTCTCAAGAGTTAATAAAAGATTATCTAAAGACCCCTTACTCAGGCCATCTTTAATGAATAGTATTTTATCTTCATGGTTTACAAATACTATTCCTAAAAAATGACATTGTGCATTACAAGTCCATCTAGCACATTGATGGCAAACTTTCAGCCGTTTTGCACGACATTTCTTTGCAAAAGTGCTTTTACCAGTTCTAGGCATGTGTGAAATGAAAGAATCGGAAGACTCGCCTAATAATCGGACCTTTGCTTCAATTAACTAGCGAATCTCTTTAGGAATTCCATGGTTCATTAACAACCTTAATCTTACACACCTAACTCAGTAAATTTTTGTAATTGCATTTTAAGGCAAAGAAAGAAAATACTTTTTCAATTTTTCAAGAGTGGTGTCCATTTTTTAAGATGAAAAGTGGGAAAGAGATGCAAAGAGAAGAGAATGAACAAGGAATTGAATAAATATATACACAAATATCAGTTATCATGGGAAACTGAAAAAACCAACTTAAGTCACGCAGTATCGTTGTCCGTCATTTGACTGACGTGAGAAAAACTAGCAAAAATCACTCAAAAAACAATGTGAGGAAAAAAAATCAATCTTTATATATAGGATCTCCCGATTCAATAGAGTCATTTTCAATTGAAAAATTATCAAAGTAAACCTTAAAACAATGTCCATTTACCTTAAAAAAATTATTATTTTTTGGATTCTCGATATCACAGGCCCCACATGGATACACATGTTTCATAATAAAAGGACTGCTCCATCTTGATCTTAGTTTTCTAGGAAATAAATGGAGTCGAGAATCATGAAGCAAGACTTTTTTACCAACATTGAATGTTTTTTTTAGTATTTTCTTGTCATGAAACTCTTTAATTCTTGCTTTATGAATTCTTGAATTTTCATATGTATCATTTCTTATTTCTTCAAGCTTATTTATTTGTAATTTTCACAGTTGACTAGCAGCATCAATATTTGAATTGAAAGCTTTAATAGCCCAATAAGCTTTATCTTCAAGTTCCACAAGCAAATGACAAGGTTTTCCATAGACTAGTCTATAAAGTGACATATCTAATGATGTTTTATAAGTAGTTCAATAAACCCAAAATGCATCATTAAGCCTTAAAGCCCAATCTTTCCTATTAGGATTCACTGTGTTCTCTAAAGTGTGTTTGATCTTCATATTAGCAAGCTCTACTTGTCCACTTATTTGAGGGTGATAAAAGGTGGCAACTTTGTGTGTAGATATTTCTTCGTTAAAGACTCAAATAACTTGTTAGAGAAATGTGTCTCACCATTACTTATCATGGCTCGAGGAATTTCAAATCAACTCAAAATATTTTCTTTCAAAAACTTTATCATTGTTTTGTGATTATTGTTTTGACTTGGAATTGCCTCTATCCATTTTGAAACATAATCTAGTGTGACTAATATGTACAAGAAACCAAATGATAGAGGAAATGGACCCATGAAATCTATACCCCAATAATCAAAGATCTCAATGACAAGAATAGGATTTAAAGGCATCATGTGACGTTTTGAAATAGATTCCAACTTTTGACAATTTTCACAAGACTTACACAATACATATGAGTCCTTGAACATGGTGGGCCAATAAAATCCACTTTATAAGATTTTTGCAATTGTCTTTCTTAATGAGAAATGTCCCCCACATGTCTTAGAATGATAAAATTTAATGACACTACTTACCTTATTATTAGGAATGCATCTTCAAAATATTTGATCAGGACATATTTAAAAAAATATAAGTCATTCCAATAAAAGCTCTTCACTTCATTCAAGAACTTTTTTTTATCTTGAGTACTCCATTGAGCTGGCAATTGTCCTGAAACAAGAAAATTGACAATATTAGGAAACCAAGGCATTGTAGAGAGAGAAAGTAAAGATTCATCTAGAAAGTAATCATTGATTAGTGTGATGTCATTTTTCAAATATGTTGTTAGTCTGGATAAATGATTTGCGATAATATTTTCGGTGTCTTTCTTATCTTTGATTGTAATATCAAATTCTTGAAGTAACAAAATCCACTTGATGTAACCATATTATTCGATAGTTTCACCCATATTTACCTAATGTTTTGTCCATATTTTATATGTAAAATGCCTTGGTATTCTTTGTTTTATGTTTTGAAGGCACTTTTGGATGAAAAATGCAAAAAGGAGTAAAGTGGAGATAATTGGCAGATTTGACGTTCAGTCGATGTTTTGTGCAGAGCATGAGTTCTAGAGATCTAAATGAAGTGATTCTAGTGGCACTAAAAACCTAACATCCATACCTTTCTAGAAATGTAATGCAAGAAAAATAAAAAGAGGAAGATCATGGAAATCACATCCTTCAAAGTCAAATCTCGCATTCTACCACTATTGACCTTTGTCTATTTAAAATTCAATATCTAGAGCTATAGAAGTCCAATTTATGCAAACATAATTGTTTTGGATTCGTGACTCAAAGGTCTATAAATGCTCCAAATTTCATCTAAAAAAGATGTTATATGAGGGAGATATGATTTTTTAAATATGACAACTGAATTCTGCCAACAATCAGGTTTCGTGAAGAAATGAGTCCAAATTACGTTTCGAAGCTTCTAAACCATCATCCAAGTTTTTATATCAGCAATTTCGCTCCTCTAAGTCAGAGTTTAAAGATTTCATGCAAGGCTATTTCTCTTTTTTTTAGGGAAAATAGTTATTGAAATACTTAAATGATAATTGTCAACTTAAGGGAGGACTACTTTGTAAATTAGGAACTAGGGTTTCTTAGCATATAAAAAGAAAAAGAGAGAGGAGAGACGGGGGCAGTAGCCAGAAGTTAAGAAACACAAATTCTCTCCTCTACAAACCCAAAAAATCATGCTCTCTTTATTCTTTAAGAGTAGTTGTTCAATAGTTATGCAAGGCTAAGCTCTTTTCTTGGTTGCAAGGACACAACAAACCTTTGGATTTCAATAACCGTGAGATTTATTCTTCCTTTTATTTTCAACTTATATTATGAATAAGTATGATTGTTTTCCTATGCATATTTTCTATGATTGTTGTTGATAATTGCTAGAGCAGAACTCTAAGTTATTATTGTGAACAATTTATTGCTGAGTTTGATATCAAAACCGGAGTTGTGATGTATGAACTTGTGAAGCAACTAAGCTTGATAATTGTGGCAGAACTACATTATTAAACTTAGGGAGAACACTCAAATATCTAGTTATTAGGGTTGTCATTGAAATAAATCATTAATGCGAACATTGTGATTATTGTTGGTTAGGGTTAGTTATACAGCAGATTCATTAATTAACCAACATTAAGAAAAGATAAAAATTCAGAATATAAATTGTAGTATTGTTTTAAGGATCGGTTCTAATTTCCATTAGTGGATGTGTGTTTGCAACTAAGGTTTGTTTTCTTGATAAATTTTGAGTTCAATTGATTTTGTTTGCTAGTTTAATTTCTTCCATAGTTTAGATCATTACAAATCAAAACCCACTAATTGCATAACGTATAGCATAAAAATCTGAACTAAATCTTCCTTGTGGGATCGACCTCTTGCTTGCTCTATAGTATCTTGTGTGTTGTGTTTTAAGCTGGGGTAATTAATTTGTGCGACCACAACATCGCAACACCACTGCACCAATCTAGTCTTAGAATTTTTCTTAGAAAGAAGATATTTCAAAGCTACATGATCATTAAAAACAACAACAGGTGAGCCAACAAGATAAGACCTAAATTTTTCATATGCAAATACTATTGCAAGTAATTTTTTTCCTATGATAGTGTAATTCATTTGAGCATTATTTAAAGTTTTACTTGTATAGTAAATCACATAAGGTTTCTTATCTTTTCTTTGTCCCAAAATAGCACCTACAACATAATCACTAGCATCACACATTATTTCAAAGGGTAATGATCAATCAAGAGGTTGAATGACAGGAGCACAAGTAATCAATTTTTTAATTTTAACATAGGCTTCTTCATAATATTCAGTCCATTCAAAAGTATTGTCCTTTATTAAAAGATTACTTAAGGGTTTAGATATTACACTAAAATCTTTGATGAACCTTCTATAAAAACCAGTTTGTCTTAAGAATAATCTAACATTTTTAATAGATTTTGGTGTTGACAAGTTAACAATTAACTTGATTTTAGATTTGTCAACCTCAATTCCTTTTGATGAAACAATGTAACCAAGTACAATGCCGTTTGTTACCATAAAGTGACACTTTTCCCAATTCAGTACAAGATTATTCTCTTCACACTTGCTCAAAATCTTTTCTAAGTTAGTCAAACAATCATCAAATGAATCGTCAAAAACAGAAAAATCATATATAAAAATCTCAAGAAAATGTTCAACCATATCACTAAATAGACTAAGCATGCATATTTGAAACGTGGTTGGTGCATTACATAATCCAAAAGGCATCCTTCAATATGCAAAAGTACCAAATAGACATGCAATTTCAATATGGTTGTAACCTAAATAGCCATCTAAGAAATAATAAAATTCATAACTTGTAACTCTTTCTAGGATTTGATCCATGAAAAAAAAACAATCTTTTATAGTCATTGAAACAAGTTTTCTATAGTCAATGCAAATGCACTAACCAGTAATAGTCGTAGTGGGAATTAACTCATTGTTCTCATTTGTTATCATAGTGACTCCAGACTTCTTGGGTAGGATTTACCCATTTGTTGTCAGAAATAGAATAAATGATTCTATTATCTAGAAGCTTAATGACTTTATTTTTCATTGTTTTTTTCATATCAGGATTGAGCCTTTGTTGCATTTCCCTAGAGGGTTAAGCATTTTCCTCCAAATAAATTCTGTGTGTATAAATCAAAGGACTAATTCCTTTTATGCAACTATGGTCTATCCTAATGCATTTTTGTACATTTTTAGAGTTAGTAATAACTTACTTTCTTGAAGTGCATTAAGTTTGGAAGAGATTATTACCAGAAAAGTTTCATTTTCTCCTAAAAATGAGTATTTAAGATTGAATGACAATGGTTTCAAATCAAGTTTGGGTGGTTGAACACTTGAAGGTATGGATTTAATTGGTTGTTATGGCAATTCCTCAATTTATGGTCTCCAATTACTTGCCTTTAATTCTTCTTAAAAATAAATCATTTGCAAATCATCAGATTTATCAATCTCAATTTCACTGGAAGTGGTTTAAAATTGATTATGAATTAATTTTTCAGTAAAGCCCACTTCCTGTAAATCATTATCATCTCCAAGTTGCTTGCAAATGTTAAAAATATTCATCTCCAATGTTATGTTTCTAAATGATAGATTCATTAGTCCATCCATACAATTAATCAATGCATTAGAAGTTGTAAAAAATGGGCATCCTAAAATAACAGGAAATGAATTACATGCTTCAACAAGTTGTGTGTCCAAGACAAATGATAGCTTCATCAGTCCATTCCTATACTCTCATGCACATGTAGGAATAAAATAAAAAGAAGGAGAAAAGAAACAAAGTTATATATAAGAAAAGTGAGAAGAGAAAATAAAATAAATACTATAATTTATACAAGAGCTTACCTCCCCCGCAACAGTGCCAAAAACTCAACACAACCAAAAGATTGATGTCTTCTTCCAAGTGCAAGAGTATCAAAGTAATAAATAACCCGGCAAGATCGAGGTCGAACCACAAGGAGGTTAATTGTATAAATTATAGATAATAATAATATAACAACAACAATAATAGTAGTAGTAATAACACTAAATACTAATAATAATAATAATAGTAAGTAGTAGTAGTAATTATTATTATTGTTATTATTATTATTATTATTATTATTATTATTATAAAGAAGAGAAAAAAGAAGAAGAAGAAAACAAAAGTTGATAAGAACTTTGAGATAAAATATTGTAAGGATTAAACAATGATAACAATAAATGTCAAGGTTAGAGGATCCATTAATAGTATGTCAAACAAGAATAATATACACTCTTATTATTCAATCGGAAACCATACACAAAGGAGATTAACATGATCATATTAGTTATCTTATTCGATTAATGTTAATACTTGTAAATCTCATCAGGTATTCCTGATTATAACTTATGTTAATAACAAATCAAGTTTCTTTCATAGCTTAGGTGTTGGTTATACCATACTATATAGGTCATGAAAGTGTCAAGCATTTGTTGTACTAAGTGTTATACAATATAAATTTAGATTAGTCATTTAACAAGTAAAGTATTAAAGAACGAACAAGATAACAAATATAAAACATGTTAGTATCAAACATTAAAGTCCATATTAAGTTTATATTATACTTATTCTTACACCATTAGTGTAACCTTTTCACCTTGATATAATAAACTTACCTAAACATAATGAAAAAAAGAAAAATAAATAAACAAAATAAGAATATAAATAAGATAAAAGTTAACTAAGTAAATGAAAGGAAATGAAAGGCATAAACTTGATATTAATGAAAGCAAAGCATAAACATTACAAAAAATACAAAGAGAGAAAGCAAGAGCATGATCTTAATCTAGAAACCAAGATGTCTAAATGCATGGAAATGCATTCTTTTATAGGCCAAAATTAGAAACTATTGATTTAATGACTAATTAATGAGTGGCTGGCTAACTCTTAACTTGATGACAATCCTTATGTTCTCTTGTCTGCCCAAAACGTTATTGATAACATCAGAATTAAAACCACTTAAAAATATGAAAGTTGTAGGAAATTGTCTCATCTTTCCAAGAAAACAAAATGAATGTATTTGGAATTCTAAAAGTCTAGATATAGGCCAAAAACTAAACAATGTTCAGTTTATAGGATAAATTTGGATTTCTTCATTATTGCTATAATTTGGACTTGAAAGTGACTTTTTTAAATCTTGAGCTCCCATAAAAGTTGTAGGCCTATGTCTTACTTTTCCATCCATTTAAAGTAAACCTAAATCTAAGATCTATAGCTCTAGATATGACCCAATTACCAAACAGTGTTCCGATTTGGACTGCATCAATATTTCTTTTCTAAGTTTGATCATCTCTTTGTTCTTTCAATTTCAGTTCTTAAACTCATTAATCAATCATTTTATTTTTGTGATAGGCATGCATTTAAAATGAATATTTATCACAAATTAAAGGTATCTTATATGATTAGATATGTTATTATAAAACATGCTTTAATTAAAGAGTTATTGATACTTCAAGTGAAAAATGATGATATAAAACCTTGATAAAAATACAGTTTGAAGTACTAATCACTAGGTGAAAATAAAGATTTAGGTTCTAATTAAAAGGGGTAGCTAAATTGGGATTTTAGGTTGAGTGAGTTATAGATAGAAATTTTGGTTCTAGTTAAATAGGATCATCGAATTGGGATCTCAAGTTAATTGAGTTGAAGATAGAAATTGTGGTTCTAGTTCTAGTTAAAATATTTCATCAAATTATAGATGACACTTCTCTTATCAAGGGGAACACATTACCACCAAATTTAGCCTTTTTTGTTCCAATAATGTGGTCAACTAACCATTTCATCTTTCCTCCACAACATTCTTTTTATTCATAAAGCATAGAGATTGTAACACAAAACAAATAAAGTGTTAAACTAAAATGTCAAAACCTCAATAAACAAGGACTAGAAATGAAGAAAGAAAAAACCTTCGGGATTAAGGCCTTATTTGTTTGACAGCAAGTGGTTTCCTAGAAACCACTTTTCAATTGTTTGACAGCAAGTGGTTTCCTAGAAACCACTTTTCAAACTTCCTTGTATTTGTTTGTTGTTAGAAAAGTTGGTCAACGGAAAACACTATCTAGTCAAAGGGAAATTTGACCTAGTTTCTAAGAAAGTGTTTTCCTTTTATTTTAGGCGAAAAAACACTTTCTAGAATGATGAAAAAATTTAGAAACATCATATTATTTGCTAATTATATCAAATTGGTTCTCAAACTTTTCATTGCTATATATATTTTGTTTTGAATATTTTTTTTCAATTTAATTTTTATATTAACTTTGGTCCTTATTTTTATAATTGTTACTTGTTTTTCCCTATCATTTTTTAATTGAAATTTTTATATATCAAATTTGATCTTCATTCTTTTGATTGTTATTTATTTTATTTGAAATAATTTATGAAATGATAATTATTATTATTTTAATTTCTTCATCTTTCAATTTTTTTTATTTGTTAGATTTGATCTTTATTATTTTGATTATTAGTTATTTTATTTGAGATAATCTATGAAATTATATTTTTTTCAATTTTATTCTTATTCAACTTTTTTAATTTATAAGATTTGTTCCTTATTATTTTAATAAACTTGAAAAAAAATTAATAAATTATTTTCAATCTTATCTTCTATGACACAACCAAATACTGGAAAGTGTTTTCGAACTTATTTTACATTATAATACTAAATATCGAAAAATAATTTAATTTCTCAAAATTTACTTTCCTGAAATTCACTTTTTAAAAGGAAACTACTTTCCAACAAACAGACGAGATCTAAAATTTCAAATCTACTCCTCATGAATAGTTAAAATTTCAAAATTTACTTTCCTGAAATTCACTTTTTTATCTTTTTTAGTAATTGTAAGAGCATCTCCAATAAGAGATGTTATTTTAAAGAGTTAAATTGATAAAATAGTATTTTAAATAGTCTAAATATAATGTTAAATTGATAAAATAGTATTTTAAATAGTCTAAATATAATTTTTTTCACCATTTATACTCTAATGAAAAAAAGCCATCTGAAAAGCCAATTGTATTGGAATGGAATAAATAAGTATTTTATTGTTTTTAATGATTTTAATGTTTTTTTTCACATGGTTACATTTAATTAGTTTATTTTTTTGTTAATCCTATTTTGTTGGTTTTAGTTTTTTTTAAGAGATATGTATGAATAATATTTGCGGGGAAAAAATGTATTTTAACATTTTGTTTAACTTCTTCCTTAAAGTATGAAAAAAAAGGAGTTAAAATATTATTTTTTTAATTTTTAGCTCCCCATTTATCACCTATCACCTAGTAGAATGGATGTTATAATTTGTAAAGGATAGCAAAAAAAAAACAATATTTTAGCTTATCTTACTTGTTTTTCATACTAAGGGGATAGCTGAATAAAATGCTAAAATGTATTTTCTTTTACACAAGTGTTATTCCTACATATCTTTTAAAAGAGCCAAAACTAACAAAGTGGAGTTAACGAAGAATAAGCCAATAAAATACTGTCATGTGGAAAAAATATAACATCAAAATCATTAAAAAAAATAAAACACTTATTTATTCCACTATAATAGAATTGGCTTTTCAAATGGCTTTTTCCATTAGAGTATATATGGTTAAAAAAACTATATATATACTATTCAAAATACTATTTTATTGATTTACCTCTTTAAAATAGTGTCTTTCATTGGAGATGCTCTAATAATACAAGCGAGCGAGAGAGAATGGATTCCAACAGACACAAAGTATCAAACACAACAATAGTACTAATAGAAAGAAATCTAGGCATGCTTGACACTACATTTTAAAAATATTTTTGAAAAAATTTGAATTTTTTTGCTTTGAATTAATATGTTTTTGATATTTTCAAATTATTTTGATGTATTGATCTAAAAAATAATTTTTTAAAAATAAAAAAATATTATTGACATATTTTTTGAGTAAAAAATATTTAAAAAAGTAATCATAACCACATTCTCAAACACCAATATAAAAAAATAAAACACAAAATAAAAGAAGTAGAAGCCGGGATCATGTTTTTAGTGAGAGGACAAGAGAACGAAACAAAAGCAGAAAACCCTCTAAAACTTGAGAATAAATGCTCATTTTATGTTTAGTGAACACCAAGACCTGATATTTTTCTTCTTGATTCTTAAAATTAAGTTTTTTTTTTTGTAATCTCTATTTATTGGGTGATATGAAAATTTAAAATTATCTAAATGACACTCTTCAACTTTTTTATTCTTAGAAACACTCTATCCTCTATTTATATTGATTTAAATGTAAAATAAATGAAGTACATAACTGAAATATCAAAACTTTAATAATAAAGGAATAAAAAATGAAAGAAGGAAGAAACTTTGAGGATTAAAATTTCAAAATCCGCTAATAGATAAAAAAATTTCAAATTTTAATATCAAATTTATTTTATTTTAAACAATAAAATTAAAATCTATATTGTTGAATCAAATATTAAATTAAAGGTCAGGGTGTAATAATATCTCGGGGTTTACAGCGATAATTTGGTATATCTACTATACAACCATTAACTAAAATACATCTATGGTTAACTAATTGGCAGGCTCAAGGAATAGTTGACACCATATCTAATCAAAAAAGGATGTTATCCAAATGCATTTCAAGTAATTGTAGCAAAACCTGACTTGTTGACCCTTTGGTTTTTGCGGCAATATGAACGTATTTAAGCAATTGTCATTCTGTAAGACCATAATGAAAATGCAATTTTTTTTCTTCTAGATGAATACAATATTGAGATTTTTTACCGGTAGGTGATTGATTTCTAAGATCGCTTTCGGCTCCAGGCCTTTTACTAGTCAGTCTCAATAAAGCCCCTAGATAGCGTATTTTTTTTAAACAAGGCCCTCAGTAACCTGGTAGCACATACACAAATAAAATTCTTATTTGTACGATACAAAATGACTTTAATTTCTTTGATAAAATCCTTTTAATCGGAAAGTCTCTTCTTTTTTTGCTCCAATTTTGTGTAACCTTAATTAGTTAAAACAATTTATCTCATTTAAATTGTACATTGAAGTTTTGATATATTATATGGATCCCATTCCTAATTCAATCAAGTAAAGAGTATATTAATAAAATAAAAATCAAATAAGAACTTTGCCTCTGGTAGAAAGAGAGGGAATGAATAATCTTTTTTAAGGGTTTATGTCGAAGAAAAAACAAACTCTAAAAAGAAAGTGAATTTGGTAGAATATTCCAAATTTTTTTATATTGTACTAGGACTTATCTTGATTACACCTTTTTGTGTTTCCAATCCAATAAGATTAGATAATTCAAAAAAGGAGTTTGGAACATAACTCCCTCTTTCCCATTTCTCTTCTATTGTTTGTTTGGGCTTGTTTTTGTTTTGTTTATAACTAATGTAAGTTTAAAGACAATTAGATAATATTTAGTCAGATGATTGTATAAGGAAGGAGATAGTTTTATAGAAAAGAAAGAATGCAAAAGAATAATGAATAAAGTAACAAAGTAGGAAATTTTTTATTGGATGAGGGATCCATTTTTGGACTTGGTATGAATAAATGATCTTTTATGTTATACTATTCAATTCTCGATTATAAATCAATTTGAGAGCTCAGATATTGTTATTCATGATATTGATCTGATTCGATATCATCGAGATGGAATTCATCCCATTGAATTTATAGGCAAAAGATTTCAAATCTCTTATGGGATTAAATCCCTAATTATTGTGAAGTAAAGAAAAACGATGGTTGGTTCACGACCCCTGGATGCCGAAGACGTGGGCGATTTCATAGTTCCTATGGAGTGGAGACGATGGGGTCGGTCTATGAATTTTCCCTCTTTTTTTGCATTTCACTAAAGGGTTGAAGGAGGATAGTGCATCAAACTGTTCACAAAAAGGCCAACTTGATCCTTTTCCCTAGGGATCTCAGATGAGGGAACCCTAGGAGAGCTGCCAATTCCAACTATCATCCATATACGATCCATACTAGATCTAACCAACTACCCATGCTATCTCTTTTATGTTCTTGACAATCTATCTTTGTCTCAATAGAGTCTTTTAATGACATGTTTCGTTCCTCTTCCCATTACTTAGAAAAAGTGAGCTACAGGTTCAGGTATAAGATACTATCATTACTGCTTGGACAATTAGACATCCAACCTGTAATTGCAGTGATCCAATTGCAAAAGAGGAGCTCTACCATCTAAGTTATATCCCTTCAAGCCAAGTGGAGCATATATGAAGGAGTCAGATGCTTCTTCTATTCTTTGGTGCAGCTAGGGCATCTTGGACTTGAACTAAAGACCTTGCCCATGAAGTAAATCATCGCACTTACGGTCCAACCAATTGGGAGAGAATCAATAGATTTCTTTTTAGAAGTGATTCATCCTTCCCAAATGTAGCATGCAACTCTCTGGTGTACTGCGCTCTCCAAGTGTGCTTATTCCCCCCTTTTTCCTTACCATGGCAAATCTTTTTAAAATAACTTTGATGAGAAGAAAAAGGAAGGCATTAAATGACCCTCTAGCCCCACCTTAGATATTCTTAGGTCCTTTTTCAAACTTGCTCCCATTTCAAGTCACGAGATAGATAAATAAACACATCTCATTGCACTAATTGAGGGCGTTTGTAGTGACTAAGGGAATCGAAGACCAAAAAAAGTAGAATTAAAGATTGATAAAAAAAAGCAAAGATATGGGCTTGTGTAAGTAGGAAACAAAAAATATCTATTTTAGTTTTATCATCAGCTATGAGTTTGAATCTAAGAGAAATTCTAGAGAATGTGTGCTACCCCAAGATTTTCTTGTCTTTCCTAAACGATAAGGAAAAAACAAATTGGGTCAAGGAAAAATGTCATTTTGGAGTTTTATCAACAATTTATTCATATAGATGGAGGTCTAATATTTTTTGAATCCTTATGTAAGGAATTATAAAAGAAAATTTTTCAACAAAGAAGTGAATTAGAAAGGATTGATTGACTAAATATCAACTAGAGACTTGAATCTTAATATACCTCATAACAATACATTTTTGTTATATATATATTTGACATATTGAGAGCCTTAAAAACTAAATTTCAGTAAAATAAAATTAAAAAAACTAAAATTAAAAAATGTTTAATTATTGAGTGTATTTGAAAATGTTGTTGTGGTTATTTTTAAGATTTTTTTTATTCGGAATTGCATTAAAATATTTTTTTAAATAATTTTTAATTAGTGTATCAAAATAATTTAAAAATACAAAAAAATATTAATTTAAAATAAAAAAAATTATTTTTTTAAATTTTTTTTGTAACACCATATAAAATAAACAAGATAAGTTTAAAAATGTGGTAATAATTACTTTTTAAAATATTTTTTATTAAAAAATATATCAAAATAATAAATTTTTATTTTAAAAAAATTATTTTTTATATCAGTATATTAAAATAATTTAAAAATATAAAATAACTATTATTTTAAAATAAAAAATTATACATATTTTTTAAATACTAAAAAAAAAAAAACATAACAGAGAAACACTTTCTAACAGACAGTGCTGTATGCAGGGAGTCGCAAATTTTTTTCACCTCTTTTAGATTTCCTTTCTTATCTAATTGTAAAAAAGGGAATTAAGTACAGCTGAAGCGAGCGAGCAGAGAGAATGCTAGTGCCAGAGCGCAAGAGAGAGCGAGTGAGGTTTGTTGTTGCTGGTGCTAGTGCCAGAGCGCACGAGAAAGAAATAAATAGGAAAACCCTCTAACCTTAGAAAGAAATGCTTTTTTTTTTCCTGCTACGGTGAACAGTAAAGCCTGTTATTTTTCTTCTCGACTCTCAGGATGCACAAATGGAAATCATAAAGTTTGCATTTTGTGAAAATTTATTGCGAAATCAGTCCTTTTAAACTTGTTCTAGTGTTTCGCATCTCAAGCTTGACTTACTTTGTTGGATCTGTGCACAAGAAGCTCAGAATTAGGGTTTTATTTGCGAGGGTTTAGGGTTTTTGTTAAGTCACTTCTGGGTATTTTATAGTTCATCTGACTGATGAGTATTTAGGGCTTTATAGTGAGACTTGCATTGGCTATATTGGGAAATTTGGGTGCCTTTGAGTATAATATTCAATCACTGCGCTGGAGCGTTTAGGGGTATCGGGGACTATGTCTTCCTTAAGCAGGGAACTGGTGTTTCTGATCTTGCAGTTCTTGGACGAGGAGAAGTTCAAGGAAACTGTTCATAAGTAAGTGTTTTCTTGTTTTGGATGTTTCGTTTCATCTCAATGCTATGTTTGGATACTGAGAAAACATGGGAAGACTATAAAAATCAAAAGTCCATGCTTGTTAAATGGATACCGTAAAAAGAAATAAATCTTCATCATATTTTTGTCTTTGGCTTAGATGAAGGCAGGGTTTGGTTTTCCTGGTTCTAAATTCTATTAGAGAATTGCATTAATTTTGACTTCATGAAGCCACATAAATACTTTTACACTGCTTACCACTATGGACGGTCATTCTGTTTCCTGACTTCTCAGCTACGAATGGTGATAATGAACATGAACTTGAATAGAATGCTAATGTTCTGTTTTTGTTTTGTGTGTTGTCATCAAATGCTGATTTTAAGGTTAGAGCAAGAGTCTGGTTTTTTCTTCAATATGAAACATTTTGAGGATCAAGTTCAGGCTGGTGAATGGGATGAGATTGAGCGATATTTATGTGGATTCACAAAGGTTGAAGATAACCGTTACTCTATGAAGATATTCTTTGAAATAAGAAAGCAGAAATATTTGGAGGCTCTTGATAGGTGAGTTTTGAATATTTGCCCCCTTAATTCTCTTGTTTGTGCGCTTCATTTTAGTCAGAAATACTTACCTGCCACTTGATAGAAAATAAAAGGAGAATGCTGACATCTGTCAATGGGGTTATAATTTAGTGATTTGTTTGTTTTGGGGTTATGAACACTGAAGTTTGCTTATATTTTGTCATGCTTGTTTTGACTATTTTAATATTTCCTACCATCAGACAGG
The DNA here is from genome assembly GCA_015708895.1 of Populus ilicifolia. Lineage (NCBI taxonomy): Eukaryota > Viridiplantae > Streptophyta > Magnoliopsida > Malpighiales > Salicaceae > Populus > Populus ilicifolia. The sequence goes on along the minus strand of SRLM01000835.1, from coordinate 142,288 downwards.
ATCGGGCAAAGGCTGTTGAGATTCTTGTTAAGGACCTGAAGGTTTTTGCATCCTTCAATGAAGAACTTTTCAAGGAAATAACTCAGTTGCTTACACTTGATAATTTCAGGTAGCTACTCTTGCATCTTTTTCATGTGAGTTGTGATGTTCCACCCTCAACATTTGTTTTCTGGACTATCAGGCAAAATGAGCAGCTTTCGAAATACGGGGACACAAAATCAGCTCGAAATATCATGCTTGTTGAGCTTAAAAAGCTGATTGAAGCAAACCCACTGTTTCGAGACAAGCTTACTTTCCCACCCTTCAAAAGTTCGCGACTTAGAACGTTAATAAACCAGAGGTTATCCTTGCATATTCTTCTATAAGCTTCACTTGGAAAAGGCAAATTTTGATATCTTATTTTTATTATGTAGATAACTTGCATATTGGTATGCCTTTACAGTTTTTGAGTGGCATGTATGAAATTCTTACTTTTGCTCTTAGAGCTCTTTGTCATGAAGTTGTTTTTCAAAGGCTTATTTTTCTTTTGAAACTTTCAGTCTTAATTGGCAGCATCAACTTTGTAAGAATCCTCGTTCAAACCCTGACATCAAAACTCTATTTATTGATCATTCTTGCACTCCTACAACTGCTAATGGGGCTCATCCACCTCCTCCCTCAAACACCCCCCTTGTGGGACCGATTCCTAAGGCTGGGGCATTCCCCCCTATTGGAGCCCATGGCGTAAGTTCTTTCTTGCATCTGCTCTTCCCCAAGTGACACTTGTGGGCTTTCATATAATCCTTGCAATTACTTGCACCATGCAGCCATTTCAACCTGTTGTTTCCCCAACTCCGGGTGCTATTGCTGGTTGGATGTCGGCCAATAATCCTTCTTTACCACACCCTGCTGTGGCAGCAGGCCCCCCTACTCTTGTGCAGCCTTCTAGTGCAGGTGAAGCTATTAATATTCATGTAGTTTGTGATGCTCTTACCTTTTTCTAGCTTGGTGAAACTATATAATCATTCATGGATTTGTGCAGCTGCATTCTTGAAACACTCAAGGACTCCCACAGGAATGAATTTTCAGTCAGCTGATTCAGAACACTTGATGAAGCGGATGCGCCCTGGCCAATCTGAAGAGGTGTAGACAGATGAAAGTTTTTTTTTTTTTCTTTTCTTCCTCAAGTTCAATTTTCATGCTTGGTTGATGTTAAAGTACAAGTGGCCTTCATTTTATTACTGTAATAATTATCTGGTTTTGTATTGCAGGTTTCCTTTTCTGGTATAGCACATACTCCCAATATCTATTCCCGAGATGACCTTCCCAAAACTGTTGTGCGGACCCTTAACCAAGGATCCAGTGTCATGAGCATGGACTTTCATCCACAGCATCAAACCATCCTGCTAGGTTAATATTTGAACATATTTTACAAGTTTACAAAAAAGAGAAGAAAGGTTTAGGTTTCATTTGATAGGATTGGTGTGTTGACAGACCTTTTGAATTATATTTTTTAGTTGGGACAAATGTTGGTGACATTAGCCTTTGGGAAGTTGGCTCCCAGGAAAGGTTGGCACATAAACCTTTCAAAGTTTGGGATCTCTCTGCTTCTTCAATGCCTCTGCAGGTAGTTTGAGTTTCAACTGCATTGGAGATATTAATAGATCTTATTTTTAATTTATCTGTCTTTTGGTTGATGTCAACACCCATAAATCCTCTAATCTTCAAAAGTTTAGCAACAATGTGTGCCTTTTGGTTTTGCTCTTTGGTGACCTTGACCTTGTTGCTTGGCAGGAGAATTAATTATAATTGGGAATTGGAGTTTTAACTGATTGTTCTTCATTTTCCTTTTCTTTTGGACTGATTCTTCTTTCTAATGGTTTGTTCATGCTAACAGACAGCATTGTTGAATGATGCTGCAATATCTGTAAATCGATGCGTGTGGGGGCCGGATGGACTAATGCTTGGTTTGTATTTAAATTTGACTGCTTCCTGAGTATGATTTATTTTATTGTCATCTTTGTATGACATTGTTTGCATTGTTTAAGTGATTGTTTCTTTGTATAGGTGTTGCATTTTCGAAACATATAGTGCAAATATATACTTACAATTCGACTGGGGAACTGAGGCAGCATTTAGAGGTAAGTTCAGTAATCCTGGATATTATATCATGCTGGATATTATATCTTGTGACTTCCTGATTTTATCTTTTAGATTGATGCCCATGTCGGTGGTGTGAATGATATTGCATTTGCTCATCCCAACAAACAACTATGCATTGTCACGTGTGGTGATGACAAGATGATTAAGGTATCGATTATCAGACGTTAAGTAGTTTCCTTTCACTAGGAAGAATGGTTTCTTTATGGTAGCCTCCTTCATGACAGGTTTGGGATGCTGGAGCAGGATGCAGACAATATATATTTGAAGGCCATGAAGCGCCTGTGTATTCATTGTGTCCCCATTACAAAGAAAATATCCAGGTAAAACTCCTTTATGAAGCTGGTAATTGGGTTCTCACTAACAATTTAGTGTTGTCCATGCTGTATGTTGTTAGCAGATTGATGTCAAATTATCAGTGCAAATTTAAAACATGTTTGGAGGTTTTTATCATTTTGGTCACCTTATAATCCATCTCACTTGGTCTCTATTTGCAGTTTATTTTTTCAACAGCAATTGATGGGAAGATTAAAGCTTGGCTATATGATTCTTTGGGATCTAGAGTGGACTATGATGCTCCTGGACTTTGGTGCACCATGATGGCATATAGTGCAGATGGGACTAGGTAAAACATGTCATAAAGATGGTTTACTTTTAGCTTTTGCCCTTTGTTTTCTGTATTGCCAGTGTGCTTAATTTCTGACCACTCACAAGGATACTAGTAATTTGAACACATGCATTATTCAAGTTAAAATAAGCTTTCATTGATTTACAAGAAAAAAAAAAGATTAATTTTCACCCTAACTAATATGTATAATATTCCTAATGTCTCACCCTAACTAATATATATAATATTCCTAATGTTGGTAGATACATATATGGACCACCATTAGAAACATGATAATGTTGTTTTTTTATTCAAGGGATTTTTAAACAATATGAATTGTTTTCTTGATTAATATTTTTCCTTTTTTATACAGAAATATTTTAGTGATATCAGATGTTTTGCTGTTTTGGCAAAATTTGCAGTTTTGCTCTAGATTTTGAATCATAAATTAATTATCTATTTTATATATAAAAATGTGAAGAAATATGAAGAAAATTTCATGACATGTTGCTATTTTTGTTGTTGTTGCTGTTCTTATCATCATCATTATTATTTATGTTATTCTTAATTTTTTTTTAAACCGTCTTTATTGAATATGGAATTATCTATTATAGACCGAAGAATTCTTCATATTATGGGAAAGAAAAGAGTTAAATGAATGCTACAAAGAGAACAAAACGTGGTAAAAGGGGAAGTAACCACCCTTTTTCTTCTTAGTACATGTTTGAGAGTGTGGTAGGTGTTATTTTTCAAAGTGTTTTGTTTGGAAATGCATCAAAATAAAGTTTTGTTTTATTTTATTTTATTTTATTTTTTAAAATTCATTTTTGACATCAACACATCAAAATGATCCAAAAATACAAATAAAAAATAATAATTTGAAGCTAAATTTATTTTTTTTTCAAAATTTTTCAAAAATGCAGCTGGACTGCAGTGCCAAGCACCACCTTAAACAGCAGGAACAATTTTTCTCCTTTGTTGTGAAACTAATGTTTATGGAAAGTAGAGTAATTTTATCATTAATCTTGGCCTTGTTTCAGTTGAAAGTTGAATTAATCAATGTACTATAAAATAGGTAGTTTAGTCTAATCAAATGTTTCAATAGAGTTCCTGCTTACACACATGCGCGCGCGCGCGCACAGAGTTATGAATATCCTATGGCATTTAGTAGTGCATGAAACATGTTTATTGTTACTTAGCTAAATTGGCCAGTGTAGATACTCTTGATTAATAAGAGCAGTGGCTGAAAATTATATAGCTCTAGAAATTTCCTCTCTCTAAAGATTTGTAGCTGAGAATAGAGAGCACACCTTGATTTAAGGGTGGGATTCTATGAGCTATACATGGTTAATATACATTGCTCCAAGCCAATTTTACACGGGAAAAGATGTTGCATGGCCTTAAGAGTCTTTCAATGGATAACTTGTTCCCAAAGATGGAAAGGGAGCTCCTGCCTCCCTAGGGTTACATTTACTCTAGCTCTATTAATAACCACACTTAAAACATCCTGTGTAGACTAGACTGTTGCCCTCTACAGACCATCAAGTCAGTCTCCTCCTATGAGGCACAAATGCTTTAGATATATTATCCATATCTATATCGAGCTCATATGTAATAACTATACTTTCCTTATAAAATATCATTGCCTTGCATACCTAATGAAATAATGAAAAGTAGTTGTACTTGAAACATATTAGGTGTGTGTGGCTATGTTCCAAATGCATGAGGGTACATTTAGGATATGCCTCGGATTCGTGATACATTCTTGAGGCAATTTTCTTCTACCTATTTCATTCATTTATTTTCATTTGTTTGTTTTGATACATTCTTGAGATATATATTTTTAATATTTATAATGGCAAGTTTTATTTTAAATAACTCATTTTGTTACTTTTGGATGAAAACAACTGTTTTTTTCTTTTCATTTTTACATGATGAATTCAAAAACACTTCCAAACATATCACATTGGCTACCATTGGTATCCCTGTAAATATAAAAACAGGCATATAGCTTTAATAACTGGAATTCTAACTTGTTTTACACTACCCATGCCAGATAATGACACTCAGATTAAAAAAATGACATTATTGGGTGCTTCAAGCCTATGGAAAGATCCAGGACATTCTAGAAAAAAAACCAACTGTAACCCCTGACATGCTTTTGTATCTGTTACTCATATGAAATCCTAGCAACTTGGATTAATAATATTTTGAAGTTAGAGAAGTTGATTTTTCTCTCCTGTTTTTCTTGCCTATGCATTTTGTCTATCGTAGTACATATAACATTTTTTTTTAGTTCCAAATCTAACCAAAATTACATCATTTCTTGTCAAAAATAAAAATTGCATTGCACAATCTTTCAAAGCTATTTTGCCTTAGACATTTTATTCTATGTTATGGATTCTGCAGTCATTTTTTTTTTATTGTATTCCATGTGTCCGTGATGTTTAGGCTTCCTCTAACTTCCTTTGTTTTAGCTCAGGTAGCTTTTCAGTAGACTATTTTTGGGAGAGATTACTCTCCTGGTTGACATAAACCCTGCTTTGGGCACTATCTTTTCCTTCAATGCCACTTGTATTATCCCTTACAAGGTGTGAATGCATGAATATAAACATTCAAAATGGTATGGGTGATGTATTGCTGTTCCATTTTCGCAGGCTCTTCTCTTGTGGAACAAGTAAAGAAGGTGAATCCCACCTGGTTGAGTGGAATGAGAGTGAAGGATCTATCAAACGAACATATTTGGGTTTCAGGAAGCGTTCTTTAGATGTTGTTCAGTTTGACACAACAAGGAGCCACTTCTTAGCTGCTGGTGATGAGTTTCAAATTAAGTTTTGGGATATGGATAATACAAACATGTTGACAGCTGTTGATGCAGATGGGGGGTTGCCTGTTAGTATTAGTCTGCATTCCTTTTCCAATTGCTTAGGGGTATAAATGTAAGGTTTTGCAGTTCATCGTTAGTTTTCTTTGCAGGCTAGTCCTAGACTGAGATTTAACAAGGAAGGTTCATTGTTGGCAGTCACAACTAGTGACAATGGTATTAAAATTCTAGCCAGTAGTGATGGATTGCGCTTGATAAGGATGTTGGAGAGCAGGGCTATTGATAAAAGTCGAAGCCCGTCAGAACCAATCAACTCTAAGGTAGTTATATGTTTTGCTTTGATCTATTTATTTTTACCTTGTGAAAGGTCTGTACAATATGATGTGTTGAGGTAAGAAATAAGATTGTTATCATAAAAAGAGAAGTTACTAAGAGAATCCTTGACTTGTTCACATGCAAGGAGAGCTTAAAGACATCAGGTTAAAAAGACTACCCTTTGTAAAGGCCAAGGCATTAATACTTCTTTAGTGAGCAGAAGTTTTGTCAGCAGGGTGAAATAAGGGAGGTTGTCATGTGCATGAACTCATATAGATCTGTTTGGTACTTTTACCAGTGGACCTTAGATTCCCTTATACCAAAATATCATGAATTTCCTTTTAAATATGGCAGGCTCCATTTGATTTTGATGAAATGTTGTTATCAATTAATTCTAAATGTTCCACATTTATCAATATTAAGTGTTCAATATCTTGATTCATCCAACACATTTTCTTTTTACACCATTTCATTCAATTCTTGCAATTTGTTTCCAGAGAAAAGATTCAAAGCTCAAGTGCTAGATGCTGGAGTAAAATTGGATTAGTGAACCTAATAACTTAGATACAAAATGATTGTTTGATAATGGTATAGTTCTTCAAAGGTGATGGATCCTTTGTAGTTTTATCTTGTGTTGGAAGAATGATAGCTTAAAGGAAAGGACACTTTTCTAAAAGTGCTTCAAAATAAAATAAGGTTGCAGCAGGAAATGTTTATGTTCCTGATAACTTGTTAAATCAGAGCCCGGGGATCAAGAAAACCATGATATTAGTTCAATACTGTGTTTACTGGTTGAAGGGAAGGAGAATTTCACGCTTAAATTTCAGTGTTATGATGCTTAACAAAGGAAAACCTTATAAATATGATGCTTTCTGGTGATCATAGTGTTTTCAAATGATAACATCCCTTGCTAAGTCCTAATTTTCTGTTTTGAAAGAGGATGGTGGCTTATTATTATTATTTTGAGAAATGGCTTTTGGAGTCGAAAACCACAGCATGCCTGTGTATTGTTTTTGTTCTATACTCCTATTTCATTGCATTGGATGCTTACTTTGTCAGGTGGCATGTTTGCAGTGCTAATGAGGTTTCTTATACCTTTTATTGTAGCCACTGATTGTTAACACACTAGGCTCTGTGGCAAATGTTTCTTCTGGCCTCGCATCATCACTGGAACGCTCAGATAGAATCCAGCCTGCAGTTTCTATTGGCAATCTTGTAAGTTAAGCAATTTTCAGTTCCATGCTGTTAGTGCTAGCTGGTCTCTAATTTTATTTGTTTAACATGACAGGGTAACATGGACAACAGTAGGCTTGTTGATGTTAAACCAAGGATTTCAGATGATACAGACAAATTGAAAAGCTGGAAGAGTGATATTGTAGATTCATCTCAGCTAAAAGCTTTGCGGTTGCCTGACTCCATAGTAGCTGGCAAGGTAGGTAGTTAAACAACATGATTGATAACTTATTTCTTACTGCAAACTAGTTTTAAATTGGGAAAAGATGTTTACGCACACAAGCACACATTTATGTATATCTATGTATGCATGCATGTATCATGGCATTTTGTTTTTCTTCCATGTGCAACTTTGCCAGTTGTAGCAGATATTTTTAATTACATGGGTTCTTAGATTCTTTTTGCTATCATTCTGGACTTCTACCTCTTATTTGTATGGTTTAAGGTGTGTGGTCGGCATTGTGTTTACTTTATCGTTGAAGCTGTTATTCCCATATTGCTTTCAGAATATATGGTTTTTGGACTGCTATTTTGCATGGTATTGCTGCTTTCTGTTTAGCTTGAGTACATTGACTGTGGTGCAACTCCACGGCATAAATATTTCTTATTTGAGAGAAACATCACTGGTAATTCATCTGCGAAGGAGAGGATTGCTGCAAAATCAGGGAACTTGTGAAATTTGCTTCTATATGAAGTGGGTAGGGGTGGCTAGGGTAGCATATAATTTTCAGTCTAAAAAAAATTGAAAGGATAATAACTAGTACCCTGTAGAACATGCAATATTTTTACAATTGATCAATGAAGAACTTTAGGCATGTTCAAAAAATAGCTGTTTATTTTTCATCTCTATTTTAGAAATATTTCTCCATATTAAACTAATAAAACATGTTTAATACAATTATTTTTCCACAATATGGAACCAGAGCCTTGTTTAATTTGCCTTTTAAGTAAAGGACAGGGAGATTAAGAAACAGAACTCAACTGTTGTTTTCTAAAGTGTGGAATTTGGAAAACAACTTCATGTAATTTTTCTGGTTTTCTAGCAAATGGAGGAAAAAAAATAGAGAAACTTGCATTTTGAAGAAAATAGTTTTACTTGTGAAAAGTAAAGTCCTTTCCACAGTTTTCTGTTTTCTTGAAACTATTAATAGAACTGTATCATTTCTCACAACAGAACCCCAAATCTTTTTCCAGCAATATGATTTTTGACTCTCCGTTACGCACGAAAAATGAACCTCTCTATTTGGTGGTGGGAAGGCATTCTTCCTCCTAGACCAAGTTTTTTATGTTTTCCAAAGTTGGTACTGAGAACTCTCCTACTTTCTTGAAGAGATTGTTAACTCTTTAAATGCAAATCCTTTTTATATTCTAAAATGAAAGAATAAATAAATAATGCAGTTGAAGTACAGGAACAATGTGAGTGTATTATATGTTAATACCTCCTGATGTCATTGTAAACAATTGACTTATTCTTGAGGGAAACTAAATTCGATGCAGGCAGAAATTTGGAGGAGAAGAAGGGAAGTAGGAGAGAAGAAAAGCTGCAGCTACTAGAACTGTAGACATGAAAAATTCTATTCTCAATTCTCAATTTGTTGCTCTAACAATAGGACAGGTGCTCTAATATAAAACCAAAAAGACAACTGATAAAACCATAAATCAAACAGGGAAATAAAAATAAAATGAACACAAATAGGTGTAGAGTACCATATAAACTATTAAATAATAATTAAAAAAGAAAACCTAACATAAACTAAAAGTCCCATGTAACTAATAATTGAGCCCATAATTGTTGGGTTAATTTTTGCTTTGGGATGCAAATCGAGGAAGAGTGGTTCACCAAGGTACCATGTACAAGAGCCCATTTCATTAATCAGTTTTGGCAATATTACAATGCCTTTGGCACTAATTAGATTGATGACATTATTGATGCCTTAGATGCTATTATTCATATGGGTTCTGAAATTTACAGAAGTTTGATGAACAAGTTAAAGCCTGCACTATGATGACTTGAAGCTTCAAGTGAAGAAGGAGAGAATGGAAGCTAGTTATGATTTTTTTAGTCTCTGCTGAATCTTCTCTTGGCTTGACTCATACAGAGCTTTCAGCACATTTTTCACCAAACATTGTTTTCCTATCATCTTCTGTACTTCTATTGAGTCATTTATTCAATCAACTTCCTCAGGGTTGCATTGAAGTTGAGACTTGTTTGTGATAAAAACCGGACCCTTCATTTTAGCAGCTAGGTCAATTAGCTGGATAAGATTTTCAGATCTGAGAAAAAAATGATATTATGAGGATGATGTTTCTTATCAATTTCCTCCTTTTTTTCTTCTGGCTTCACCATAAAATTTATTTATCTATTTATTTTTGCAACTATTAGAAAGGGTTTTTTGAACCAAACCTCATTCTATCTTACCATCCCCACTTCTTGAGTTTAGCTCAAAGGAACCCCAACATCTGATATGGATTTGGCATGTTCAAATGCATTTAAATAAAAGTTAGATTTGGTAATCTGATCCAGTACAGCAGTATTGATATCCAAATTACTCGTTGCCAATGTTTCTTTTTTTGGTTTAGGCATGCACATTTGCCTGAGTTCATGCACTAGCAATATATTGTTGTGCATGATTATTTAAAGCTGATTAACTGAATGCAATAGAAAAATTGGATTAACAACCTTGGAAGGGTCAAAATAGAAGACTGGGAGTTGGTATTTGTGTTCCAAATAATTGGTTACTTCTTGTTATGCATTCTAGCTATGTTTGGAGAGATTTTCTTTCCAATAAATAAGAGAAATATTGAATAAATTTTTTAATCTTGCGAGTCCATCTATTGCTTGCTTTGTTTTTGGTAAATGGTAATGGTGATCTATACAATATGCGCTGACCCCTTCCCGTTGTCAAAATCCTCTAGCAAGCTGAACCTGTTACCCTCTTACTTACTACTAGAGGAGAAACAGCACTTGTGTTGCAAATGGTGGTAGTATTTTTGGGTCAAACCAATATAGTCAGCTGATAGTTAGTAGTCAGAGGGAGTGGGGGTGGGAGATGGGGACACAATATACACATCACACAATATACACATCACTCATGCCTAATTGTGCATATTATGCATTGTAATAAGATTTCCTTATATTTGTAACTAATTTGGACATTCATGTGAGCGCACATGGCTACTAGTCTCCAAGTTCCCTCAATTCTCCCTAGCAAACTTTTTATGCAAGGATAAGGTTCCCATAACATTAAAAGCTTGTTTTGGTTGTCAATCCTGAACAAAAATTAATACTGATAACATGGTTCAGATAAGAAGACCTCCCTAAGCATTGTCTCCTGAAGTGTTTTCTATGGGTGCCAGTAGTGGTGAAACTCCCAATCACTTATTTTTGCATTTCCTAGTAACTTGGATTGTGGTATAACCTTTTTTGTGTTTGGTGAAATTTGTTCTGTCCTTTTAGTTTGGAGGAATTCTTTGATATGTTTTTGGGTTTTAAGAAATGGTAGCAAATTTTTATGGCAATGTGCCAAATTTCTGTGATTTAGTGCATCTGGAACAATTGAAACCCTATAATTTTCCATGATGAATGATTGTATTTTCATTTGATATGGGATAGGCTGATTTTCTGAGCTTCACTTTAGTGCTCCACCTCAGATGTTTCAGAGGTGTTTCTTTCGCAGATATGTAGACTTGAAAGGAATATTGTGCAGTTTCATTCCTTTTTTTACTGCTTTTTGATTAGGATATCCCATACTTCTATTGCACATTTCTGTTTCTTCTATCAAAGTTTTTTTCCTTGTACATGGGTATACATGATGTTATGCTTTATATAGCTGTCTCTTGCTGTAATAATCGAGGATAACAGGTCAGTAATTCCAGGTTGTGCGGCTGATTTATACTAACTCAGGGCTGGCTCTATTGGCCCTTGCCTCTAATGCTGTCCACAAGCTGTGGAAATGGCAGCGCAGTGAAAGAAATCTGGCAGGAAAGGTCTGGGTCATGTCTTTAAATGGTGAAATCTCTGCCCCTTTTGACAGTTTTTTGTGTTTCATTTTCGGTGTGAAATCTTGTAGGCTACTGCATCAAATGCACCACAGTTGTGGCAGCCTCCTAGTGGAACTCCCATGACTAATGATATAAATGAGAGCAAACCAGCTGAAGAATCTGCTGCTTGCATTGCACTATCCAAAAATGATTCTTATGTCATGTCTGCATCTGGTGGGAAGGTCTCGTTGTTCAACATGATGACATTCAAGGTCTATTGTTACAGCACTTAATTGATTTCTGATTTAAATGTATTATATTTGTTTCTATTTTCTATTTTTAATTTGGAACTTTGTTTTGGCATGACTTAATAAAACTCTTGAGCTTTTTTCTTAGGTCATGACAACATTTATGTCCCCACCTCCTGCAGCCACTTTTTTAGCATTCCATCCTCAAGATAATAACATTATTGCAATTGGCATGGAGGATTCCACTGTACAAATATATAATGTCAGAGTTGATGAGGTGATCTCTATGTGCGTGCTGGTCTTTTGATTTTGCTAATGCTTGCTCATTCTTTCAGCCTAACTAGCTTCCTCGTGATTTGGAAGTTCTGAGAAAAAATTGGACACAATTATCTATGCTTATGAAAAGATTCTTTAAAAATAAAACCATCACATACTACTATCAAATGATTGTAGATTCTGCCTTTTGGATTATTTATATTTTTTTGATTTGATTCCTGTCACCTCACATTGATAGTAAATCAAACAAAGCTCCGTAACAAGAGAATGAGGGATTCTGTTCTGTTCTGATCTTGAATTCTGGAAATTAAGAGCAACATGTGACATGTACTGTTGAAGTTATTGCAGAATCTACCCCTTATTGATCTTAAGGTTTTCGTCAAGGCATCTAGTTATGGGTGCGAAGGTGACTTTTTAAATTGACTGCAGGTCAAAACTAAACTCAAGGGCCACCAGAATCGAATAACAGGACTTGCTTTTTCACAGAGTTTAAATGTGCTGGTGTCTTCTGGGGCTGATGCACAGGTCAGTGATTAATAGGATCATTTGAATAACGTTGTTATTTTTAAGGGTTGGGTTATTTGATGTTATCCTGAGGAGAGTCTGTGAAAGCTTATGCTTGAAGCAGGAAAAATTGGATAGTTTGTCCTATGGAACTCTCTCTCATTCTGCTAAAGTATGTTAACATATCTGATAAATAACCTTGAAAGATCTCAAGCCTGTTGCTCTTTCCTTGACCATAAACTCTATAAAGCTTTTGGTTTTTCTTCCATAAACTGTCCAACTTGCTTTAAGTTATAAGTTTCATCTTTGAAGTTTCGTTATTAATATTTCTTTTTCTCACAAATCTATGTTGCATCTCTTTAAAAAAAAAATCCTTTTTCACTGAACTTTACAAATACAGGGCCTTGTATCTAGAATATCAGATGTTAAGAGGGTTTTTTTTAAGGTCCTTACGCCACCATTTACACAAAAACATGGTGTGTTGTATGATGCCTTCCATGGCCTGACACTTGAAGTGAAGTATGTCAAGTCGGATCACCTAATGCACTGGCAATGTGCTGCTTTGTCCTTTTGCAGCTTTGCAATTCACTTCCTTTGTGATGTTTATAGGAGGTCCTCACTGGATTATATCCCCCTCTGCCCAAACTGTCTACTTGTCCTTTATTCTTCTCTACTTTTCCATCCTCACAACATTATTGATGATGCTCTTTCTGACAATTCAGAATGGTCCTGAAATGGACCTTGCAAAAATTTTTATGGAAAGTTTTCATGGCCATCACATTATTCATTGTTCACTATTTCACAAACCAAAGCAACTGTTAGATAAATTATAATTTACTGGCACTGGATCCATAGAAGTATTGGATCTATATGGCAGATACTCACTCCAAACTGGAACATGGATTCATAAAGTCATCTCATATTGATTTTAAGCCATTTTGCACTTTTCTTGTCAATAGAAGTACTTATTGAAGCTTTTCCATGTGATGTATTATGTATCAATACTGCCTTTGATGGGTTGAGTTGCAGTTGTGTGTCTGGAGCATTGATGGATGGGAGAAAAAGAAAATGAGGTTTATTCAAGCACCACCTAGTCATCAATCCCCTATGGTAGGCGAAACTAGAGTCCAATTTCATAATGACCAAGCACATCTGTTAGTTGTCCATGAAAGCCAAATTGCCATCTATGACAGCAAACTTGAATGTTCACGCTCAGTAAGTTTTCCATCATATATCTTTTATCACCAAAGTTTTTTTTTTTTTAAATGAACAAAACCCAATTTGAAGTTGGATCAGTGGTCAAATGAGAAAAGAAGGCAAGACAGGAATAAGCACCACCACTTTAGAAACCTAGTTGCCTTTGATAGTCCATAAATAGCTATCTAAGGAACTTCTGTCTATTCATAAAATCAGGTGGTTTGTTTATTTTATTATTCGTATCAACTTCTAAAATCCACTGTAGTCTCAAGGTTAGGGGACAATTTCAAATGCATATTAAACTAGGTAAAAAAAAAAAGAGGCCCTACCACCCTTCTTCCCTCAACCCTCTGAAAAACAAAAAAATGAACTTCATGTTTTAACCCTGCTCCCAGATATTGAACAAATTGCTGTACTTTTGTAAATTCATCACACAACCATATTCTTGATTCTTGATACTTAATGGAAGTAAATTCAATTGTGTGCCAGCTATCCCACTAGTTAGTTGGAGCATGACAAGCATTTTCTATTGAATTCTGTTAGCACTACGAGTGTGTCATACTTGTAGGGATACAAGGGTCTATTTAAAGTCCTTTAGTTGTCATTTTCCAGTCAACTCATTGTATGCTATTTCTTGCTAATGAGGCTATTGCATTTTATTCTCTTGTGAGCATGTATTGTGTGAGCAATTGCATTTCAGCAACGAACAAAAAGGAATACTGGATGAGGTAGATTAGATGTGAAGGAGGGATTTCTTGTCAATATCTTTTATGGTCAGATTTAGAGAACCTGGACTTTGTGTGTTGTTTAATTAACTTTTTACAAGTGTCAATCTGATTTTGACTGCAAGTCCTGACTTTTAGTTTATGTCTGCGCAAGAATTGGACATTCATGTCAAAATTGCCAACTTTGGGGATAGATGTTTGTTATTATGTTCGCTATAGTCATGAACGAGACAAACATTGAGTCATTTACAGGTTTCTTAAAAGATTGGAAGTTGATAGTTTGCAGTAATGAATCTATTCTGTTATTCCATAATCAGTACCCTTAAAAGGTGATGACCAAATACATGTAACATGGTTAGTCTTGCAGTTTATTATTGATGTCTCAATTATTTTTTCACTAATATATGATCTTGTAGTGGTCTCCTAGAGACACCCTTGCGGCTCCCATTTCAAGTGCAATATATTCGAGTGATGGTTTCTTGGTTTATACGGGTTTTTGTGACGGTGCTGTTGGAGTTTTTGATGCGGACAGCTTAAGAATCAGATGCCGAATAGCACCTTCTGCTTATATATCTTCACACGCTGCAGGGTAAGCTGGATTTTTTGTTAGTGGGAGCTTGGGCATTTCCTTTCTTCTTTTTTGTCATTACTATATTTTATTTTATTTTCATTAAGAGGGTGGGGGAGCACATACGTTTAGGACCGATATTCTAATTGATGAATCTAATTTGCGTAAATAATAATTTAATCCTTCTTGTTCCATCCCCTTGACCATGTGATTGTTAATTTCTTGGAAGCAATGCTAATTTCTTAGAAAATGACCAAATTTCCCCTAGATTTCTTTCAATTAGTGACCTAATTGGCTACAGCCTGGCTCCTTATTAACAGCTGCTTAATGGAGGGACTAAGTTGTAAATGGAAATAACAAAAATAGGGATGTGATGTTGGGCTTTTAAAACCAGAGAGACTAATTATTTTTACAATAACCATTTGTTGCAGCAGCATTGCCTATCCTTTGGTTATAGCTGCTCATCCATCTGAGCCCAATCAGATTGCACTTGGTATGAGTGATGGTGCAGTATATGTGGTTGAGCCATCTGATGTGGAGATGAAGTGGGGTGGCGCATCCTCTCAAGATAACGGGACCCTACCGTCTATTACATCCAATCCCTCTCCAAGTGGTCACCTGTCAGAGCTCCCTTCCAGATGATGGAGCATTGTCGGGCACTTGTAACCACCAGGATGAGGAATACTATGGAAAACTTGCTCAATTTTAGTAATTTTAAAAAAAAATTTCTTTGCGTTAATAGTTTGTTTGCATTTAATCAAGGTCTGATATTAATATTCATTATTCCTTTCTTTTATCTTCTACTGGGGTCATCTTGCTGTTTGAGGTTTGAAAGGAATTTGTATAATTTTGTCGTCCCTAAAATGATGCAAGACAAGAGGCTTTGCCCCCGCAGCTCAGGAGGTTTTACAATAGGTATGTCCGTTCCCCCTTTAATGAATTGCGTTTGGAAGGATGCAAAATTAATCAGTTTTAATTTGTTCTGTTGCCTGCCATTGCGGTGTTAAACACCGATCTGAACAGGGTGGTTAAGACAGAAATAATAGAGTATTTAACTAGGAATGGTGACGATGAAAATGAATATAATGAAGACTACAGTGATGGCACTTTGATAATTGAAGATAGTCTTGAGGAGATTTACTAAAATGGAGATGTTGATTCCACGATCAGTCAAGATAAAGGCATTGAGTTGTATACCTTTGAACAAGTGATTTGTTGACAAGTTTATTATAGGAGTAGCACCTCATTTTCAACTGTCAGAGTCTTAGTCAGTTCTTGCCGTTATATGGCCCTGACGATAAGCTTTGCTTCAAGACAATAGCTTTTAAAAGATTGTGGCTTGCATGCTAGAAAGGTTTGTCGAGAAGTAGTAGAATGTACGAGATTGTCTTCGATGTTCAAGGTAAGTTTATAGCTAGCTAATGTTGGTGCTCCTTCGATGAATGAAACTCTAGCGAAAGTAAATTTCGAAGATGACTTCGTTGATGATGCATGCTGTTGAACAAGCAGATGGTTGGGAAGCACAGTTCTTTGCAAATGACGAGTAATACTTGGATGCTTAAACCAAGAGACCCACTTTATTTCATGAGTTTTTATTTAATTGTGCCAACCATATTACTCTCTTCCTGCACTTCAAAATTATCGACTGATATTTTTCTTCTCTGTTTTCTAGATTTCATATTTTACCTTCCATGATATTTATTTTTGATTGTCTAATCTCTCTCATTTATAAAATACTTTTTTATTGCAACTTTTTTATATCATTATTACAAGTCTTGTTAATAATCAAATCCAATTTTGATAGTAGAAGTTTTTTTTAAAAAAAGATATAATTCTTTATATTTGTGAATCTTGATTTTTAAAAATAAAAAAGTTTAATGATAATTAGCATGGTGAGATGTTCTAAACCTTTTCTAAGAATTATAGTAACTAACAGGAGTAAAATCATATGATAATAAATCTTCAATTTAAGAAATGTTTAAACAAAAAAGGCCAAAAACAAAATTAGTTAATGAACTTGTTGTAAAGTATTTTCTGGAAAAAAAAAAGACTCCCAGAAAATTTCAGGGCAAAGCCCCTAAATTCACCACTATGGTTGTATCAATTATTCATTTCTACTCCTATATTTTTAATTTGGATAATTAACCTCTTTGTTCTTTGAATTTGTTCAATTAACCATTCTTCTCTTTTCTTTTCTTTTTTCTAATTAATCCAATATCTGACTTTCTTCAAGTCTTAGTGTTAAATACGTTGTAGGCTTGTGCCCTGTCGTGCGTCTAATTAAATTTTTTTGGACATACAGAAGAAAACATGCATGTAAATGATGCATGCCCCCTCTGCCCCCCCTTCCTTGTTCATGGTGAAAAACCAATCAACCCCTACTCTTTCTTATTTATCTCCCACCGGCAGTTCATCTTCTCCACTGCCAACCACCATCGCCATCAGCACTTCCAGTTGAAGTCTTTGCAACTAGTGGGAGGATATTGAACTAAATTATTCAAATGATTTTTGAACCCGTGTATATTCTAGCTCTATGGTTTTTAAAGCGAAAAAAACTAACCCAGGCCGAATCTAGTTTGCCAGTAATTACAAGTTAGGGAAGAAGAAGTTATTATTCAAAGTGTTGGGGGTTAAGCCGCTAATAAGTTTTGCCTATCGCCTTCAAATTGAAGGCCAAGCTATAAAGATATATCAGTATTTGAAGATCTATTTAAGGTGTAGGACAATGCAGGTGGCATCATTTATTGTCCTTAGCTCATCAATGGTGGTGGTAGAATTTTAGTTTTTATTTTGCCAACAAGATGAGTCCCTTTTATGCCTTGAATGTATATCCTCCACCTAACTGGCAATTGACCACTAAAACAGCAGTGGCGATAGTAGAAGAGGTGATTCGGAGGAGGAGGAGGAGGGCTAACATGGATTAGGTGTTGCAGAAACAATTGGAAATGACTAGACATAAAATGAAGCAGATGGCAGGCAATGGAATAACAAAAAGGAGAAGGATTCATTAGTAGTTAGTTAGGAATAACACGTAGTTAGTCAGTTAGCCGTTTGTAGTTAGAAAGATGCTAGCTAGATGGTTAGCAGTTGAAGGAGAAAGATTCATTTGTAACAGAGATATGCAATAAGAAATCCATTTAAATCACTTGGTTTTGCTAGGAGGATCTTAGCATTGTTTAGTTGTAATTTTATTTCCTTCCAATTTAAGCGAATTGGCTCTCATCTTTTCGAGGAAAATAGCCATAGCAAGAGCTCATCTAATGACCTTTAAAATGAAACCATAGATTCAAAAGCAGAGTGATCTGATCCGTAGCAAGTTTCTCTATGCCTTCTAGAAAGATAAATTGAAAGTATAACCTTATATAGAAGAAAATATGTACACATCTATCTGAATTCCAAGCTAGCCTCTATCATCTGTGATAATTTCTAATCTTCTTCTTTTGTGCCTAAAGCCTCCAATCCAGGACACCACTGCCCAGGAAAAGCTGCCACTAATGATACCAGAACCACAACGTTGCCATGACTGATCAGTATATAAAAGCTCTTCTTTTACACCACACGATCTAACTTAAGAGACAAGATCCTCACAATGCCAATTCTGACAACGTACAGAGTAAAGTAGCGATTGATAACAATATACATGTTATCTATGAAGGTTGCCTATCCCCATCCATGTTCAAGACCACCACTTTGATAGCTGTTTTTGATGGTGGTCTATTGATCTTCTCAAGTAACCTACTGAAAACTAATTTGACAGGTATGCAAGCAACCGTAGTTGGCGCAGATGTCTCAGGTTTGATAAGCCCATCCATTTGACCATTGCTAGTATCGTGCATGGGCTTAGAAACCAAATTCTGCTTGACACCAATTGATGACAGGGTTCTCGTTTTTTGATTAGACGGTAAGCTTACTTTCTTTGGCAGTTTTCTCGGGAGCTTCTTGTCCGCTGAAGACCGGGAAATGTGGGGAAGACTCTTCCTCACCAGGTTTGCCTTGTAACTGAAACTGCCTGCACTTGATTTCCTAAACGGAACTGTTCTTTCTTGATCCATTAATGGAATATCCTCAGCACCAGTATCAACTCCCAACACTGATGATAAATGGGGGCGAGGTACCCTAGAATTGGTCCTTCTGGCAGTCCGCCATGCTGGTGGCAGTGAAGTGCTTTCATCATGGTCAACTGCTTCATTGCTATAATAATCATTCAGAGGGAAATAAGTTTCAGATGAACCATCTTCCACAGCTTCAATTAAGATCGGATGTCCTATTATTGCCTTCCCATCAAACTTGCTGATAAGGGAAACAATAGGAACACGATCTTTTTGGTAGCTTGATTTGACCTTCAAATCCACATCTATCAACATAGATCTTGCCCTTCCCCCAAAATGGTGATGGCCAGCAAATATTGGATTAGAGTGCTCCGCTCTGTCTTCCCAGTGTCTCCTAAAAGTATGTTGATCCTCCAAACCCATGCCTTCCCATTCTATCATATTACGACCAGTATTATTTTGATCTCTGGATGCCAACCTTGATGAATAAGAATAACCTCTGTTGCCAGGACAATACGGTTTGGACCCAGTATATTTTCTGCCCAAATTGGCATCATGAGCACCATATGCCCTTTGGCTAGAGATACTTCCTTTCACCCTGTAAAAGGTTCCGTGAGAAGCTCCATTAGAACCTTTTCCACATTCCATGTTAACAGGCTTCTGTGTAAGATATCGAATGTTCCTTTTCCCCTTCAATTGCCATTTGGACACTGCTTCATTTGCTAGAAAGAGGTCATCATGATAAAGGTTATCCATGTCATCAGAAGACATTGATCCATCAGACTCATCACTGCATGTACTAGCATGTTGTGCTGGTGCATCAGGGTGTCCCAGAACATCCTGTTCAGCTTCTATAGGCACAGCAACATCTAGACAGCCAAGTAAATAAATACACTCCAGTGAGAGAAAAAATAAAAGACAGTGCCTTCTGAAGTAGAAGAGACATTATGAGCCATGACTTCAACAAGACCTTTAAAACAAAAACAATCAATTTGCAAGTCCAAAAAGGATCACAATATTTATGAGAATGGAGTAATAAATACTTAACCTGAAAAAACAACCATTTCTTTGTCCATATCTGGTTCAGTCTGAGAAGAATCAGACACGGATTCAGATGAATTAGATCCAGAAAAATCAGATTCAATATCTTCCATAGATCCAGAGGAAGACTCCTCTTCATTTGATGAAGCAGCATGAGAACGCTCCCTGTCTTCAAAGCAAGAAGAAGACAGCTTATTTTGGCTTGGAGGAAGTCCTTTATCATCTGTAGAATCACTAGAATCAGCAGGCAAGTTAGAACATACCCTCCTCTTTGCCTGGAAAATATCTCCTGTCTTCTCCAATCCTGAAAGATGGAAACAAAAACAGTCAGATTGCAATAAATGAGTAATTTCTAATTTAGCAATATTATGCAATGCTAAAATAAGTAAGCAGGCCACATCACATCCCTTGACTAGATATTCCCCAGTCAACCCTTCTGTAACCACCTTCATTTATCTAAATAGTGTTTTACCGTTTGCATGAGCAGTTATTTCCACAAGAGGGGCACTGTTAGGAGGATCCTCATATTTGTGGTCTGCTATAGGTCTCCTCCAAGAACCATCTAAATCAACAGAAGGCGAAAGTTTTCGCTTTAAAGAAGTCCTCAGCCTGAAGTCCTGCAAACCTCTCGTCCGCGGCATTTCCTCGCTGCGATCTTCTAAAACTGGTTGATCTCCATCCTTGGCTTTCAGTGGAAGTGGACTGCCTGGAATCTCTGTATCAACCTCTCTAGAAAGGAGGTTCGATTTAACATCCTCAGGTTTTCCAATATTACTTACTAAGCCTTCTGACAATGCACCCAACTCAGACTTCACAGACCCGGATGATTTACTTCTTGGGCTCCCCTGGGCAACACCCAATTTTCCTTGCTTTATCAAGAGTCGCTTTTCAAGCTCAAGGGCATGAAGAATTGCATCTTCTCGACGTGCATATTTCTCTCTTTTCTTGATTGGCATGCCCAAGGTAGATTCAGCCCTTTTGATGCAATCAGAAAATTCAGCACACCGAAATGCTTTCACACGCTTCGACTTTTCTAAATTGTACCAGTCCCTGTGAAGAAGCAGAATAACATAAAATCAGAATGCAGATGTGACAGATATATTGAAAGATGAGGAAATAAAATAACTTGAAATAAGGGCAAGGAACACTTGGTTTAACACTTCCAGCAGGGAAAAGGAGAAACAGAGTAGCAAAACATTTGGTTGAATATCAATAACTTAAAGAACCAATTATTTTTGTTTTTTCATCACGTCAAGTTTGAGAATATTTAAACCTCAATAAGCTATTATTGCGTAGAAAAGAAAGAGAAAACACAGAAAATTAACAAAACAACGACCAAACAAGTGTCATGCATAATGAAATGCGACGCTTGTTAGGTTTTCAAGAAACAAAATCATAGATGATTGCAGACTCTATGGACTATGCACAGAGCGTTATTTTATGAGATTCGATCTTGACAGCATGCCCTGTTTGATTTCAATACAGACATTAAAAGGAATTTAGAAGATTTGTATATCACACAATAACTTTTCATTTTGTTCAGCATGTGACAATTCCAAGAGGGTCGAAATTTACTTGGGCAAACCTTATATTGATTATCAATGCATAAGGAAGGTGGTGGAATAAAGCCTCCGGCATTTAGGGACTTGATCAAACTAGATGCCACTATTAAAATGAAGCAATAACCGTAGAATGAAACTCTACTAGGGAGGTCATGGAAGAATAATTCCATCAAACTATTCCCAAGTAATCCAATATGATTTAAGATTTTGCAAAAAGGAGCAAAAGGTATGTTAGGATTAGCTTGCACAGAATAAGCCTGTTCATATTTGTGTATATAAAAGATTGCCTGATGGTATCTCCTACCGGATTACAATCCAATCTACGGAGTAATACACAATTCATCAGCTCATTTATAGATTTTATTTTATTTATTTACTTGTGAGTAAATCATTTCTCTTGTCATTACAACAATCCCAAACAAAATTAACAAGAAAGACTTACACGCTAGCATCATCCCTTCCAAGCAGTTTGACCGGAGTCCCTGTTCGCGGCGATGTTAGATTGTACTCTGCGAGCTCATCCGCCTCCATTATGTGACCGGGCCACCACGACCCGTTTCTTCTCCGCACCCACACAATCGGGACTATGCCACCATCGGCCGCCGTCCCAGGACTCTCCTCCATCCACGAGCGCGCGCGCTCTCTCTCTCTCTATATATATATATATGTAAATGCAGTTTTTATTTTACAGGAAACAAAAAGGAAAAAGAAAATCAATCAGCCTCCAGAGAAGAAGAGAGAGAAGCGGATGAACCGGAAAGAGGTGTAAGTGGAAAAAGAAAATCAATCAGCCTCCAGAGAAGAAGAGAGAGAAGCGGATGAACCGGAAAGAGGTGTAAGTGGATGATCTGGTTAAAGAGAATCGGATTTCCATTCAGAATTGCTGACTTTTCATTTTCTTCCCTTTTAGGGTTTGGTTTTTTTTCCTCTCTTTCACCGATCTGTTTTCAAAATTCCCTTGTTTTCTTATCTAATGATATAAAGTCAGATGGATGGATGGAATGGTTTTTGTTTTTTAAAAAAAAAAAAAAAAAAAAAAA
>SRLM01000835.1:582-119972 GCA_015708895.1 Populus ilicifolia | reverse complement strand
AAAAAAAAAAAAAAAAAAACGAAATCAAACGAGCATCGGCGGCAGAGAATGCAATTGAGTGTGTGTTTGGATGGGAGGTGGTTTGTGTTTTTTTAGCCTGTGAAGATGTGATTTGTACTTAACAAATATTGTAATTTAAAAAAAAAAACCATCGCCAAACACACTCTACGAACGAGTGGCGTGTTCTGCTGGCTCACCGATTTTCGACGCGGAAGCTCACCTCGACTCTAACTAAGTCCAGTTTCTTATGGGCCTCCGATGGTTTTGGGTCTATATCCTCTTTCCCCTAACAAAGCCCATGGCTCGACTTCAAAGGGAACTCTCGTTCCTTGAAGACATTCCACGTGTTCTAACATATATTTTAATTAACGAACAAAGCACATGCTGACGGTTTTATATATTTTAATGTATATATCTCTTTTGTAACTAAATAACATGCAAAATTTAATTTAATTTTAAATTCAGTTAATAATTTATTACAATTCTTATATTTGAAATAAATATTATACTGCATAATTAAATTCAATTATTTAGTTTAAAATATATGAAGAGTTGTCGTGACACTAATCTAATTCCATCTCCATGCTTCCAGGAGGGCACCTTTGAGTTTAGGCTCGCTTGTTAGGAGTTAGGACTACAATTTCGTTTCTTGTTCAATATAATTTTGGTTCGGTAATAATAAAACTTGAAAAATTATAATAATGAACTGATGCGGTTTTTTTTTTTTTCCTAGTTGGGTGGCATTAGAGTTGTTAGTTTCAATTCAATATCAAAAAAGGATGAATCTCGTAATAATTGAATTTTATTCCAAGGTTTTAGTATTATATTTATTTAATTATATGATAATTAAAATAAATATTTATAAAAAAATATAATGATTAAAATTCTAGAAAAAAATATATATATTTTTAGTCAAAATTTTATTTTATCATTCATGTGATTTTTTTTTAACAATAACATGTCCAAAAAACTAAAACCAAATGTTTCCTAGGATACCACTCATCCATACTATAAAGAAATTTTAATGGCAACTATAAACATAATGACAGCTATTGGAGCTTTAAGCAGGAGAACACACCAATAAATACACGTTATCTAGAATTTGATATCAATGGATTATGATAGCCTTGTATAGGTAGCGATAAATTTAGCAAGCAGTGTGCAACTGATACAATCCAAGGATGGTCAAATTTAGATTTTGATGTAAAATGTGCAACTATCCAATTTTATGGCAACAGTTATAATTCTCAATCCGACCGTTGGATCAAGTTGAAATTTTACAAGAAGTCTCCTTGACATATTGTATTACCTTGGGTTAAACTTTCAGGTCAATCGGAATTCAGGAAGGCATCTCAATATGGGTCAACAAAGGTTGTATGAATTTTGTTATTTACTTTCTTTTAACTTGTAGACTTCCTATTTTGGCTAGCATTCTTTTCCTAAAAGGATATGGCAGCATATTTTGAAAATATACTAATTCTACAAGGATGTTTAATGGGCTGCAACATAGTTTCCAAGTGTGGCAATGATTCATAATTATTTCAGAATCATTTCCTTACAAGAATTCCTTATTCATCCGAGCTACAAAAGGAAAGAAGACTTTAGAATGCATTCTACCTTCATATCAGATTTTCTAGTCTATTCGGGACTTCTTAATGGTGTCAAATCTGATTCTAGCATATTTAGGATAGTAATTTTTGGATTTTTATATTTTTAGTATTTTCTTCTTAGTTTTTGTGTTATTATTACTTATTTGGATCAATTATAAATGGGCTACATATAAGTCCACCTAAGGGGGGTCTGTTAGGATTTCTTTAAAGTTTAGAATCACTATAAATAGAGGCATAACCAAACATGTATAAAAAAAGACTCTTGAGATTAATAAAACTTCTTATTTGCTGCACTTTGTGTGTGTATGTGTTGGTGAGATAATCTCCCTTCCATGGTTCTCTAATGAACTGAAAAACAACTTATCGAAGAACAACTATCTTTGTGGTGTCATCCTTATACTTCTCGTTCATGAATCAATATTCGTTGGGTGGGGGTTTTCCATTTCCAATAGTGCTGATGCCTAGGTACAAGTTATCTTTATGTCACACTCCTATCAAACCTGATTTACTTGGCTTTCCAGGAATTGATGTCTTTGCATGTGGGTTGCGTGACCATATGATCACGAGGTTCACATCAGCAATGATTTGTGCAAGTCATTAATTATTGACTTATCATGAACGTGGGGCTTGAATCATGGACCTTTTAAGTTGGAAGCAAACATAGCAGAAACTATCAATTGGGACAGACAGTTACACATATTAATTGTGGGTTAGTTATGGTAGTTATAGATATCAAGATCATAGAAGACAAGTGGTTGAACATAAGGTATAGTATGGGTTACTCTACAAGCTACTAAGATCATGGGATCATAAAGGAGAAACTATCCAATACTTGTTGGAAAAAAAACCCATTAAGTTTATGGAGAACATGGGAAAGAAAGTGCCTTAATATGTCCTGAAAAATAGGGATGATAATCATGCCTTGTAATTAACATATTTTTGTCTATAAATGGACCAGAAAATCTTGGTTATGTCATATGTAATATTTGTGTATAGAACACACACTTATATCATGTATTCCTTTGTTTATAAGATTAATAAATGTTCGGAGATTTTCCTTTATTTAGGTGTGCTTTAAGTTTATTTACTTGTGTTTGTTATTTGCTTATGACAACGTAATTATAAGAACCTCTTTAGGTGAGAAAAACACATAATTGTAGGTAAACACTAGTGAAAAGGGTAAGGTAAGGCTTAGTTTAGTCAGGACTACATTGTTGTATAGGGTTGAATTTTAGGGCAAAAGATTTAACCATGTGATAAGTGGTATCAAAGCACGGTTTGTTCTATGATCATTGACACGACCAAAAGATTAATATATTCTCCTAAGTGCAGGAGTATTGAAGTAATAAATAACCCGGCAAAACCAGGATCGAACCTCAGGGAGGTTAATTGTATAAATTATAAACAACAACAACAACAATAAAAAAAAAGTTGATGAGAACTTTGAGATAGAAAATTAATGTAATGATTAAACAATGATAACAACAAATGTCAGGGTTAGAGGATCCACTAATGGTATGTCAAACAAGTATAATATAAACTCTTATTATTCAATTGGAAACAACACACAAAAAAGGTTCCAATTAGATTATAAATTGTTAACATGATTACATTAGTTATCTTATTCGATTAATGCTAATACTTGTAAATCTCGTCAGGCATTCATAATTATAACTTATGTTAACAATAAATCAAGTTCTTTTCATAGCTCATGTGTCGGTTATACCATATAGTATGGGCTATGAAAGTTTCAAGCATTTGATATACCAAGTGCTCAGGTATCAGTTATACCATACAATATGAGCTATAAAAGTTCCAACCATTTGATATACCAAGTGTTATACAATATAAATCTAGATTAGTCATTTAACAAGCAAAGTATAAAAGAGTAAATAAGATAACAAATATAAAACATGTTAGCATTAAACATTAAAGTCTATGTTAAATTTACACTATACTTATTCTTACACCATTAGTATACCTTTTTCACCTTGACATAATAAACTTAGCTAAACATAATAAAAGAAAAAAAATAAAAAAACATAAATAAGATAAAATTTAACTAAGTAAAAAAAAAAAGAAATGAAAGGCATAACCTTGATATTAATGAAAACAAAACCTAAACATTACAAAAATACAAATAGAGAAAACAAGAGAATGATCTTGATTTGGAGACTAAGATGCCTATATGCATGGCAAATATCTCCTTTTATAGGTTAAAATTAGAAACAATTGATTTGATGACTAATTGATGAGTGGATGGCTAACTCTTGACTTGATGACAATCCTTAACTTCTTTTATCTGCCCAAAATATTATTGATAATGTCAGAAATTAAAATCACTTAAAATATAAAGTTGTAGAAAATTATCTTAGCTTTTTTTAAAAAAAAATAAAGGTCATTTGAACTTCTAGATATGGGCCAAATAATGAACAGTGTTTAGGCTGCATGGCATATTTAAATTTTTTTTATTGCTATAATTTAGACTTGAAAATGACCTTTTTAAATTTTGGCCTCTATATGAAAGTTATAGGCTTATGTTTTATCTTTCTATTCATATAAAGTAGACTTAAATTTGAGACTTACAGCTCCAGATATGATCCAATTACCAAACAGTGTTTTGGTTTGGACTGCACCAACATCTCTTTTCTAAGTTTGGTCATCTCTTTTTCCTTTCAATTTTAGTTCTTAAACTCATCAATCAATTTTTTATTTATTTATGTGATAGGTCTATATTTAAAATAAATATTTATCATAAATTAAAGATATCTTGTATTATTAGATATGTTATTATAAAGCATACTTTAGTTAAGGAGTTATTGATACTTCAAGTGTAAAATGTTGATAAAAATACACTTTTAAGTACTAATCACACCTCCCAACCAGCTTATTACTCATCCATAGTAATCGAAGCATTAAAATAGAAAAATAATTTGTAAATTCTATAAAGTAAGGTATTCTCAAATTCCATTAATCTATTCAGATAAACAAACTCTCATTAAATTTATCTATCTGCTCAATATCTCTTAAATAAGATATTAATAAACCTTTTTTTTACTCAATATATCAACATATAGTTCTGAGGCTTTACTTGGAAGAAAACAAAATTTTTGTTCTAATGTTTAAGGTTAACTTTCTTGGGTTGAGATTTTTTTTTCTTTTTTTATTTCAAAAATATATATACATGTAACTTAAGACACAATACATCTTTAACTCATGTAACAAACTTTCGGCTAATGACTCTCAGACTAATTGGTCTTAGGGCATTAGGTGTTGAGACACCCCTACGAGCTTAGTAATTCTAGTTACAGATATTGATATATAGATAAATCAATATTTATTCTCTTAAGCTTTTCTTCTTAACTCATGTAACAAGCGTTGGACCAATAAGTCCCAAGTCAGTTGACTTTAGAGTATTAAGTGTTAAAACACCCCTTTAATTTTAATTTTTTAGGTTACGGAGACTAGAAAACCAAACTTTAAATGTTAATAATTATTATGATAAATTGTTATCTTTTCTTGATCACGCTGTGGATTAGGAATTTATAACATCTTCTACACGACAAATCATAATCTTTGTTGTTACTATTAAACAATTGATTGACCAACTACAATCTTTCATTCTTGTAATTGATCCCTCTAAGTCGCATAAATTAGTTATCTGAGAAAAACAATAAAAAATTTAGATTGGATTTGAGTCTTCATTTGTGAATCTTTACGTCTTTTGGTTTTATTATTGTATTTTGTTGTTTCTTATATTTGTTTAAGTGTGTTTTAGGTTTGTCAGTATTCGTCATTTTAAATGATATCTTCTATACTCTATCTTTTTATGTTTGGACATTGAGGACAATGTCTCGTTTTGGTTGGAGGGAGAGGGTAGTAGTTCATAAAAAATTAACTAATTATGTTTTCTATTTCATAAAGCATGTGAAAAATTATTATTATTAGGATGACAAAATAAATGATCTCTTTTATTAAAGAGACTCTTGAGATGCATCTTAGTAACCATTCTTAACAAGGTCTATCTTAATATTCTTGAAATATTCAGGTTTACAAATTCTCATATTATTATCATTTAATTTTGCTCATATATTTATTTAACATGTATTATTAAACCTTAATTTTCACACACACATACTTTAACATATGATTGTAGGTTGCACATTGGATTATTACATTATTTATGTTTTTTTTGTTAAAAGTAACAACTAAAGAAAATGGATAATATATAATTTGAAAAAAAGATTTTACCAGTCCTTTTTTTTTTACAAGAAATGATCTCATATGCCTTAGAGTGATAAACTTTAATGACACTACTTACCTCACGTCGGGAATGCAACTTTGAAATATTTAGTCAGGACAATATTTGAATAAGTAAGGATCATCCCAATAAAAGTTTTGCAAGTCGCTCAAAAACTTTCTTTTGTTTTGGTTATCCAAATGAGCTAGCAAAAATTCTAAAGCAAAATAATTGATATTTTTAGCAAACCAAGGCATTGAACTAAGAAAAAATAAAAATTTAACAAGAAAGTAATCATCAATTAGTGTGATATTAGATGTTGAATCTATTGTTAATTTTAACAAATGATCCACGACAATATTTTTAGTGTTTTTTTCATCCTTGATTTCTTCATGTTTGAAAGTCTTAAAGATTTCATGATTAACTTCTCTTTGTTTGGTCATGGCATAAGGAAATAGAAGTACTGGTGGGGAATCAATCTTTTCCTTGCAATATTCAGATTCAACCCCTTCCTTACCCTTAGAAATTGACTCATCATCTTTCTCACAAGGTTCAAGAGTGGGTTTTTCAATAACCTTACCGCTACAAAGAGTGATGACTAATTTGACTTGATCTATGTTGACTTCCAAAACTACTTGTATTTGCATTGTATTACCCCTTGGGATTTTGTTGTGGTTAAGATGGAAACTTACATTTCTCTTGAAAACTGAGAGCAGATGTGAATTTTACAAGAGTATCTTCAAAATCTGTTATGCTTTAAGCAAGTTGAGTATTGATTATCTGTTGCTTTTCAATAAATACATACAAAGTTTACTCAAAATTTCTTATAGGAGGTTGAGCGAAAGGAGGTGCACATCTATGAGAATTTTAAAAATTATGGTGTGCTTAAAACTGTGGTTGTGAAGTTTTTGCATTGTCACTATTCCAATTAAAATTTGAGTGATTTCTTCAACCAGAGTTGTATATTTACGAGTATGGGTTATGATTGGGCCTTTAAAAACTATTTAAAGCATAGGCTTGTTTATAGAGACAATCCTTAAAAAAAGACAAGGTCGGATAATCATTGGATGAGTGTTCATTTGTTTCACAGATTTTACATGCAATGTCTTGAATAGATTTTAATTGACTACTCTTTTTTAATTCTAGTACTTCGACTTTTCTGGTCAAAGATGCAAACTTGGCTTACAAGTCACGATCTTCCATAAGGTTGTACATACCTCCATTAGATGTATGAGGTTAGATTTTACTTGGAGTCTCATACATGCTTGTAATGTCTTAATTTTTAGCATTTTCAATTAGCAAGTCTAAGTGCTTCATTATGGTCTTTATCTTCAAATGTTACATATTAATTCAATCATTTGCATATCTTTAGGTGTTAAGCCTTCATAAAAATATGAAACCAATCTTCATATTTTAAAACCATATTGAGGGTAAGTATTAAGCAAGTCTCAATATTTATCCCAACATTGGTAAAATGTTTCTCATGGTTTTTGAGTGAAAGTGGTGATTTGTCTTTTAAAAGAGTTTGTTTTATAAGAAGGGAAAAACTTCTTTAAAAATTATTGTTGCATTTCATCCTAAGTACGAATAAATCCAGGTCTCAAATTTTATAGCCATATTTTAGCTTTATCTTTAAATAAAAAAGGAAAAAGTTTTAATCTAATGGTGTTCATGCTACAATTTGAGTTATTTTACGTGTTGCAGACCTCCTCAAATTCTCTTAAATACAAGTATGGATTTTCTAAATTTAAGCCATGAAAAGAAGGTAAAAGTTGAATAATGTTTGGCTTAAAATTAAAATGAGATGTATTAGGGGTGAATACTATATATGATGGTGCACTTATTCTTGTGGAATTCATTTGGTCTCTAAGTGTTCTAGCATAGTTATTCTTATATTCTCTTTATGAAGTAACTGGTTATCTTCTTCGGCCATGTTTTCTGAAAATAAAGAGGATACCCTATTAAGTCTACCACTTAATGTACGTGACTATAATCTCATACATGTATTGGAGTAGAATAAAAATAAAAACAAAATAAAAGAAGAAGAAATAAGAGAAAAGAAACAAAGTTATATACAAGAAAAGTAAAAAGAGAAAAAAATGAATACTATAATTTGTACAAGAATTTACGTCCCCAACAATGGCACCAAAAACTTGACACGACCAAAAAATTGATGTTTTCTCCCAAGTGCAAGAGTATCAAAGTAATAAATAACCGGCAAGACCGGGGTAGAACCACAGAGAGATTAATTATATAAATTATAGATAACAACAATAACAACAACACAACAACAACAACAACAACAATAATAAGAAGAAGAAAGAAGTTGATGAGAAATTTGACATGGAAAATTAATTTAATGATTAAACAATAATAACAACAAATGTCAAGGTTAGAGGATCTATTAATGATATATTAAACAAGTATAATATAAACTCTTATTATTCAATTGGAAACAACACACAAAAAAGGTTCCAATCAGATTATAAATTGTTAACATGATTACATTAGTTATCTTATTTGATTAATGCTAATACTTGTAAATCTCGTCAGGCATTCATGATTATAACTTATGTTAACAACAAATCAAGTTTTTTTCATAGATCAGGTGTCAGTTATATCATATAGTATGAGCTAAAAATTCCAAGTATTTGATGTATCAAGTGTTATACAACATAAATCTAGATTAGTCGTTTAACAAGTAAAGTATTAAAGAGTGAATAAGATAACAAATATAAAACATATTAGTATCAAACATTAAAGTTTATGTTAAGTTTACACTATACTTATTCTTATACTATTAGTATAACATTTTCACCTTGACATAATAAACTTAACTAAACATAATAAAAGAAAAATAAATAAATAAAATAAGAATATAAATAAGATAAAAGTTAACTAAGTAAAGGAAAGGAAATGAAAGGCATAAACTTAGTATTAATGAAAACAAAACCTAAACATTAAAAAAATACAAATAAAGAAAGTAAAAGCATGATCTTAATCTGCAAATCAAAATGTCTAAATGCATAGTTAATGCCTCCTTTTATAGGCCAAAATTGAAAACTATTGATTTGATGACTAATTGATGAGTGGGTGGCCAACTCTTGACTTGGTGATAATTTATATCTTTTCTTGTCTGCCTAAAATGGCATGATAACATCATAATTGGAACCATTTGAAAACATGAAAGTTGTAGGAAATTATCTCAGCTTTTTAAGGAAAAAAGTAGAGGTCATTTGGACTTCTAGAACTCCAAGTATGGGCCAAATAATAAATAGTATTTGGGCTACAGAATAGATTCGGACTTCTTTGTTGTTGCTATAATTTGGACTTGAAAATATCCTTTTTAAATCTTGGGCTCTATATAATAGTTGTAAGCCTGTGTCTTACCTTTCCATCCATATAAAGTAGACCTAAATTCGAGATCTACAACTCCAAATATAATCTAATTATCGAAAAGTGTTCCGGTTTGGACTGCACAACATCTCTTTTCTAAGTTAGGTCATCTCTTTGTCTTTTTAATTTTAGTTTTTAAATTCATCAATTAATCCTTATATTTATGTGATAGGCTTGAATTAAAATGAATATTTACTAAAAATTAAAGGTATCTTATATTATTAGATATATTATTATAAAACATGTTTTTGGTTAAAGAGTTATTAATATTTTAAATGCAAAATAATGATATAAAACCTTGATAAAAGTGCACTTTTAAGTACTAATCAATCATGCAGCTTGAATTCATGAAAGTTATTTGGGTAACAGTTGGTGTGTCTTGAGACTTTAGAAGGTGACATGACCAAAAGATTGATATCTTCTCCTAAATGCAAGAATGTCAAGGTAATAAATAACCCAGCAAAACTGAGATCGAACCACATGAAGGTTAACTATATAAACTATAAAAAAGAAATGGATAATAACAAAAAAGGAGTTAAAGAGAGCTTTAAGATGTAATATTGATGTAAGGACTAAACAAAGATAAAATAATTATCAATGTTAGAAGATTCATTATTGGTATTTCAAACAAGTATAATATAAACTCTTTTTGTTACTCAAGTGGAAACTACACACAAAGGAGGTTCCAATTGGATTATAAATTGTTAATATGATTACTTTAGTTATCTTATTTGAATAATGTTAATACTTGTAAATATTGTCAGGTATTCATGATTATAATTTATGTTAACAACAAATCAAGTTCCTTTCATATAATAGGTGTCGGTTATACTATACGGTTTGGCTATGAAAGTGTCAAGTATTTGTTATACTAAGGGTTATATAATACAAATCTAGATTAACCATTTAATAAGCAAAGTATTAAGAGTGAATAAGATAACAAATACAAAACATATTAGTATCAAACATTAAGATCCATGTTGAGTTTATATTATACTTATTTTTACACTATTAGTGTAACCTTTTCACCTTGACATAATAAATTTAACTAAAAATAATAAAAGAGAGAAATATAAATAAATAAGATAAGAACATAAATAAGATATTAATATAAAAAAAACTTAAGTACTACAAAAATATATATAGAGAGAGAGAGAAAGAGCAAGAACATTATCGTGGTCTGAAAACCAAGATGTCTAAATGCATGACAAATATCTTTTATAGGCCAAAATTCAAAACTATTAATTTGATAACTAATTGTTGAGTGGGTGACCATCTTTTGACTTTGTAACAAACCTTATCTTCTTGTCTATAAAAAAACATCATTACTAATATCAGAATTTTAACAGATAATCTTTATGAAAGTTTTGAAAAATTATCTCATCTTTTCAACAAAAAAAATCAATGTATTTGAACTTTTAGAACTCGAGATATAGGCTGAACACTGAACAGTGTCTAGGCTGCAGGATAGATTTTGACTTCTCTATTTTTGCAACAATCTTGAACTCTTCATAAAAGTTTTAGACCTATATTTTAGCTTTCCATTCATATAGACTAAACTTAAATCCAAGTTCTAAATCCAATAACTGAATTGTGTTTTAATTTGAACTGAACTAGCATATCTTTTCTAATCTTAGTCGTCTCTTTATCTTTTTAATTTTATTAGTTAAACTCATTAACCAATCCTTTGATTTATGAGATACGCCTATATTTAAAATGAACATTTACAATAAATTAAAGGTGTCTTATATTATCATACTTGTTATTATAAAACATGCTCTATTTAAGGAGTTATTAATATTTCTAGTGCAAAATAATGATATAAAACATTGATAAAAATGCACTTTTAAGTATTAATCAATAGGAAAAGAGAAAGAAAGTGAAAAGCGCTCTATTGATTGATTCAAGGAAGTTATGGAAAGTGCTGAAAAGGCAGAAAGTTTGTACATTTCTTTTATGGCAAAATTGAGTGAACAATTGGAAGTTATTGAAGATACTATTGCCATTCTAAAATGGGAAGTAACAAACACTCTTATTAGGGTAAGTATATCTAAATCTAAAGTGCTTGAACTGAAGTCTTTCTATGAGACAAGAAGTTCCAAGGAACTTAATAATTTCTTGTAGGACATGAAGCAATACTTTAGTATTGCTAGGATCGACGTGGCTAAACAAGTAGATCTTATTATGATGTATCTCACAGGTGATGCTAAAATTTGGTAAAGGATGAGAACCAAAAAGGACTTAAGTGTTGGATGTTTGAAAATTAAGATGTGGGATTGCTTTAAGCAAGAATTAAAAGAGTAGTTACATCCACACAACATATCTTGGATTGAACGAGAGGAATTGAAAAAGCTCAAACATGAAACATTAGTTCATGAGTATGTTAAATTTTTTAATTCTTTGATTCTTGATATTAAGAAAATGTTCGAGAAGGATAGGTTATTCAACTTCATATTTGGACTTAAACCTTGGGCACAAGCGGAAATAAGACAATAGAAATAAAATATTTACCATCCATTATTGTTGTTGCAGAAAGTTTGATTGATTTTAAATTAACTACTATAGAGAGTTATATGCCAACCTCCTTCAAATCTAAAGTAAAAGACAAGGAGGAAAAGAATAAGAAGAAGTTTAGTAAGGGTGCATCAAATGTTGTT
The DNA here is from genome assembly GCA_015708895.1 of Populus ilicifolia. NCBI lineage: Eukaryota > Viridiplantae > Streptophyta > Magnoliopsida > Malpighiales > Salicaceae > Populus > Populus ilicifolia. Next base: position 108,069 of record SRLM01000835.1, on the reverse strand, counting down.
GTGAATAAGGGCAAGACTAAGTTAATAGGTGTACAAGGTAAAGATAGTAAACTAAACTTTGCTTGCTTCATTTGTAATGGTCCTCACTTTGTAAAGGAATGTCCAAAAAGGAAAAGGTTGAATTTATTCGGGTTGGAGATAGCAATGAGGATAAAGGGATTGTTATGCATGCCAATCATATACGGGTGTTAAACTGCCTAGTAGTTGAATCAAAGGATGGCAGCTGCTAAAATCAACCTTATTGATCAAGACTTGACAAGTATTGATGCATTGTGAAAAAAGAAATCAAGGTCTGCAAACAATTTAATGTATATGAGAATTGGGATAAATGGCAAAGACATTAATGCTATACTAGATTCAGGTGTAACTCACATGTTTATGGCTGATCAATTAGTGAAGGAACTTGGCTCATGACTGAGTAGTAGCCATATATCGATGAAGACAATAAACTTAAAGGCATAATTTTATCCTATGTTGCAATATCATGAATGTCATTAGAAGTGGAAAAAGCTTAATCTTAGCTATTACTATTGAGAAAACATTATAAAAAGGTGGAGAAGTGTATCTTACGATACTAGTGCATGAGAAAACAAACTGTTGTGAGGAGGTGTTAAAAGAAATTGCTAATATGCTATAACAATTTAAGGATGTGATATCGCCTCGGCCACCAAAGAAACTCCCACCTAGACAGGTTATAGACCATCGAATTGAGTTGGTGCCTGAAAGAAAAAAAAAACCACCATATCAAGACCTTACTAAATGTCACCAATAAAATTAGCATAATTAAGGAAGTAATTAAAGGAACTGATTAACATGGGTCTTATCCATCCTTCCAAAGCTTTATATAGTGCTCTAGTTTTATTTTAAAAGAAAACATATGGGAGCCTTTATATGTGTGTTGACTATTGAGCACTTAACAAGTTAACCAGTAAAAATAAATATCCAGTTCCTTTAATTCAAGATTTGATGGATAAATTATGTGGAGCCTCTATCTTTGTAAAGCTAGACTTGCGATCAGGATATTAGTAAATGCGAATTGCTGAAGGTGATAAGCATAAGACTACTTATGTAATGAGATATAACTTATACGAGTTTCTAGCATGTCATTTAGCCTAACAAATGCTCTAGAAACATTTTGTAATTTTATAGTGACATTTTATATAATTTTTTAGATAATATTTTTATAGTTCACTGAGATGATATTGTCATCTATAGTAGAGGAATTAAAGACCATGTAATTTATTTTTCTAAGGTTTGAGTAGACTGAGGAAATATGAATTACATATATAGAGAGAAAAATATGAGTTTACAAAAATTAAGATTATGCTTTTAAGGCACTTAACTGAGGAGGGATAAGTGAAATGGATCCATGAAAAATTCAAGTCATTATTGAATGGGCAACACTAAAGACAATCCCCGAGTTGAGATCTTTTTTAGGGCTGCAAACTATTACTAATGATTCTTCAAGGATTATAGTAAGAAAACAACTCATCTCTCGGATCTTTTAGAGAATAATCAAATATAGGAATGGTTAATTGATTGCCAACAAGTCTTTGAGATGCTGAAAACAATGGTAGCATCAATTCTAATCTTGGGGTTACCTGATTTTAAGAAGTTATTTGAAGTGCATATTGATATTTTAAATAAGGCTATAAAAAAAAGCTGGTATAAAAATGACATTTGATTATTTTTAAAAATCAAAAGTTGAAAAATATTGAATAGAAATACTCGACTTATAAGAAGAAAATGACAGCAGTAGAGCACTCATTTAGAAAATAGGGCAACGTGATTTTTGTTGTCAAGTTTTGATAGAATATTTTTTTATTTAAGTAATAGATAAATAAAAAAGGTTTTTTATTCATATAAAAATGCAAATAGATTTTTAATGTCTTTGTTAAAATTTAATTTATCAAGAAAATTATGATAAATTGAAAAATTATATTTTATTTTTATTTAAAGTACTTACATTTAGTGATAATCGTATGGTATGCTAATAACAATAAAAATTAATGGAGTCTTATGTTTTTTTTCAGATTATAGTAAAATATATAAGATATTTGCTAGATATAAATAAATTAATTCCTCTAATTTGGTAAAATAAGCCCTTCGCCAATTTTATTTTATTTTTCAATTTATTTTATTTTAATAATCTTTATTTTAATTATTATGAAAAAAATAAGTAAATAATAAGAAAAGATCAATAAGAAAAGAATATATTTTTAAATAAAAGAATATTAAATTAAGTATGGTTAAACTGGTCAAGGGTCTAATTAATTAAGGTTTTAAACTAGATAGACTGTTCATTCTTTTGTGCAAAACGAGGGCTATTAATTTATAATTTAGTTATCTAAAAAATCAGACAGAATTCAAATTTCAAATTAACGCTCCAACGGTCATATGCTCTAGGGTTTTTTTTTTTTGGATTTTCAACGTTCCTCTGTGGCCAGAGTCCCCCAAGACGCCTATATAGCCATTGTTCTTCTCTCTCGATAGCAGCCAGCCGCACACAGCAAAAGAAAAAACATCTTGTTTTTCATTTTCATTTTCATTATCAATTCAAAGATGGATTTCCACAGTCTTTCAAGGAAAGATCTCCAAGCTCTCTGCAAGAAGAACAAGATCCCTGCTAACATGACCAATATCTCCATGGCCGATGCCCTCAAACTTCTTGACAAGGTACATAATATAACCTTTTCCTTGAAATTCTTTAACAGCCCATTTCATATTCTTTCTTGTATTCAACGAATTTGATTTAATTTTCCGGATCCAATTCTATCAATAAGCGAGCTAACTTTCTTGAAATATTCAAGAACAGCCATATCCATATGAGATTTTTCTAGATTTTACTGCTATTGATTTGTTTCATATAGCTGGAAGGCACTCTTGGAGTAAGCCATTGGGTTAAAAAACATAAATTTACATGCTTGTGCAGTATCCAAACAATAACAAAGATTGTTGAATACTTGTTTTCAATTTCTTGTCTGGCTGCCAGCGATCAGAGTGAAGAAATCTAATGAAATAAGAGAGACCCATAACTTTAATAAAAAGATACCAATTACATTTCTCAGAAATCAAAGAATGGCCCAATTGAATTCATAAAATCCCCAAGCTGTCTCTCTCATGAACTTTATATGTCATTCTTCTTCAATCTAAAACCACTTTAATCTTACTATTAGCTATAAATTGAAAGGGATAGTTTTGGATTGTCAAAGATTTTACTTACTTTTTTCAGGTGGAAGGACTTGACGAGTTCACCAATGCGCCGCCCAAATCCGATTCACAGCAATCCCCGGAGAAAGCTGGATCAAATGAAATTCTTCAAACTTCTTGTAGAACCTCGACTCGGAACAAGCCTCTTCGCATCGAGCCTGTAAGCTCACAAAAACCCTCTACTCGCACTCCTTGCACAACAAGAAGAAGGGTTATTGGGGGGGATGGTGATCAAGAGAACAAAAATGCAAATCATCCAGAGACTCCAGCAATGCCAGCAAGCCGCAACAGGACTTCAGCAACATCTGCTCGGCGGAAAATAGAGACTAAAATGATGGAAATTGCTGAGGACCAACAGAAAAACAATGTAACAAAGACACCAGCAGCAAATAGTTGCCGGAGAATGGCTCCAGCTGTTTCGACTAGGAGGAAAGTTGAGGCCCAGAAGGAAGAAGTATCAATTCAGAGGGTATACAGCACGAGGCAATCATTAAGATTGTTGGAGAAGAGCATGGGAGGGATGAGCTTAAAGGAGAAAGGGAGTGTCGGGCCATTGAAGATGGATGAATTGTGCAAGGAGATTGATGATGTTGAAATGAAGGAAGAGTCTGGTAAGCATTTTTGTAATTATCCATTATCAATATTCTCTGTGTTTCATTGCCAGAAAATGTTGGGGGGGGGGGAACAGCATATATATAATTGAAAGTTTTTCATTTTGCATCAGAGTTCAGTTCTTGTTGTGTAAAGTTTATTGGGAAACAAATTTAATACAATATGAGAACAATATACATGGAATTAGAACAGCTACTTGGACTAGGAACTATTTTGCTGGATTTTGGTTTTCATGAGCTCTAACATCAGTCATCATTTACAGGATCTGATTTGATGACAGTACCCGAAAAGAGTTCAGAGAAAACCACTGATACAGAAGCGATTTCATGCCAAAACCTAGATCATTCACTGGAGGATGAAAGGGAAATCAAGCATGAAGTTCAAGAGGAGAGCAACACTGATGTCTGTGAAGTTGAAGATTGCAATGCAAAACAGGAAATAGGTTCTGGGAATTGTGATAATTCTAAAGTTATTTTATTAGACAATGAAAGTGAAATGGCCAACGAACTTGAAGAGGATAACAAGACTAATGATTGTGATATGGATCACTGCTATCCAAAATTAGAAGGCTTATTATATGAACGAGATGAAGACATGAATGCGAGTTCCGAGAAATCAAATCCTATTCTAGTTGAAAGATCAGATAAGGCAGTACCGATCAGCCAGGAACCAATCTACGAGAATGGTAAGTTGATTTTATGCTTCTTCAATATAAAAACAACTATTCATTTCTCATTCACAATTTGTTTTTCATGGCCATTTTATTGTTCTGTGCTTCTATGAAGTTTCTTGAATGGTCAGAGCCTTGCAGGACTAAATGCTCTGATTTCTGCAGGCACTGTGAAGTCTGGATTTATGGTGTCGGATTCATCAACTCTCGAAGTATCTGAATTTGTGGATAAAAACTTTGAAATGATTTCAAAAGAAGATAAGCAGCATCATGACAATGATTATCTCCAGTCAAACTTTGCAATTGAGGGAGAGTCTGATAGCAATCAATCAGATGAAGCTAATGAAAATGGTAAAGTAGTAATAGTTCCTGAAGATGCTAGCAATCAGAAGTCAGAAAGCAGTCCTGAAACTGAAAGTTGCCATTCAGTAACCCGGTCTTCTTCAACTAGTAATTTTCCTGATCATTTTGTCACTAGTAATCTTGTGGCACCCTTCGAGGATATCTCGTTTAAGTGCGAGAATGAAGCACTTGTTGAAATCCATGTGATGGAAGCTGAAGAAATTGACATGAAAACCCATGAATGGCACGCATCTTCTTGTGTTTCAAATGAGACTCCAGGATATGTAAATGAAATGGCTTCTTCCTGTACTATGGCATCTGACAATGATTTAGGTAAAATCCCATTGCACAAGGTGCACGATCATAACAGTGCAGAGAATTTGGTTGATATTACTGTAATGTCACAAGAAGAATTCGCCATGGCTCCAGCTCCAGCATTGGACAAGACTCCATCTCCCCCCTGTCAACCCCTGGTTGCTGGTGCAATCACAGGCCAAACAGGCTTATCACCCTTTGCAGATGACACTCTTCAGGGTCAGTTTCCTCGTCCGACTGAGTTAATTCCAAAGAAATCTTCAACTAAGAAACAGCCAGCAAGTTGGAAAATGATCGATGCCATCAACAAGGAGAACATTGACGACGGTGGCAAAAAAGTGGAGCCTCATAAAGAAAAAGAAAACAACAAGGTCATTGGTGAGAAGATATTGGATGAATTCAGTCTAAGGCAGCTGAGAAAGATGATGAAAGAAAAACTACAGATAGCCAACAACAAGAATAGTGAAGAAGATAATGACACAAAGGTATTATTATTTTTTCAAGTACAGGTTTTATCCTTTTTCTGTTTTCTTATTAGTATTATATTTTTCAAGCATTTTCAAGCTAGTCAGCCATATCTCTTTTTAAATGATCAACAACAGGGGGGAAAGACAAGACTGGCCTTGCAGACACTGGCTGATGAGAATCGCAGGCATGGTGCTGAAGAACTGAAGTGACACCTTCTGGCCTTCTTGTCTCGGAATTTTGAGCGAAATGAAATATTTCTGTCAAATTTTAACTTCAATCCCAGTCTTTTTTTTTTATCCGGTCCTGTTATAGGCTGGCTTACAGCAACATTTTGTTGAATGGCAAATTTTAATAAAAGACGTCTGTCTGCAAGTTTTTTTTATTTTTATTTCATTTTCATCTTCAACAGAAAATTGACGAAAAGAGCAGATTCCAGCTAATAATTTGGCCTAGAAAGTCATATTCACAACATTTTGGGGCTGGCGGTTCCCTTTTCTGTGTGCACATCAGTCGTCTGTCTGCAAGATTTTGATAAATATTTATTTTGGTAATTATTAAGGAGTTATTTTGTCTCTCTCCCTTCACTTTCTCCACATTCTTCTAACACTAGCCGCCCAGCACATTGAAACTGTTGATTCTCCCTCTCTAATCACCCCTTTAATGGACGACAACCATCCATTTGCAAACACTCAAGCTTTTTGTCAAGATGACTTGAAGACGACCAGATGTTATCTCTATTTTTATTCTCTCTCTTCTTTTTGGTCAAATGATGGTTGTTTCATGTTTGTTCCGGACTAGGGTTTCAATGTTTCGAGTTGGGTGTTGAAGTCCTCAGCTAAGCAGAGATTATTAAGAGTCTGTCGTGAAGAAATAATGAGAAAAATTAGTTAAAAAAAAACTTTATTTTGGTCATCTCCAATGATGACATCCGTCAGCAAATTCCAAAGAAGAAATTATTGACTAAAATTTTTTTTGTTCGGTAATTAACTGGAATTGCCAACAAAATAAAAATAATTAAAAAATAAAAAATATATATGTGTGGGGTAAATATAGAAGAAGTATTATAGTCGAGAGCAGCCTCATCGCCCCCTCCCTCGCTTTCTTCCTCCTCCTTTTCCTTTATTGCAAAAAAGCAACCCTATCTTGCCATAAATCTAGGCCCCATCCTTATAAATTGGGCCACGCCTACACTTCTCTATGTTGAATCCAAGTTCTTGCTTGAATGGAGAGCATCCTGTGACAGTACTACCATGACCAGAGGAAGACAATAGCAACCCGCCCCGAATAGCATCAACAGTTCTCTTTCATCCGAAGAAAAGCATGGATTTGTGGAAGGAAATAATAACGAAAGGAAAGCAGTGGTAGCATGACGATAGGTCACCTGAAGAAGAGGCGTAGCAAGCTGCGGTTGGCCATTGTCAGCTTCGTTGAGTGCCTGTGTGGGTCAAATCCCTGGAAAGAAAGCGTAGAAAGAGGAAAAGAACACAATAGAATCAATCATCTAAGCCTTCTACAGTTTTTTCAAGATTCAATCACAGGTCTGTCACTTGAAGGAGCAAAGATAGCAGATCCAGTTGGCACTACAGGTTCCTTTCTCTTATGATGCGTTAAACTTTGCTTACCTCTCGATTCAAACCTAGGAATTGCATACAAAATTGGGGTTTTAAACAAGGTTCTCTCATTTGGTTTTATTTTCATGCTTTGTAGCGTGGGTTTGTGTTTACCTTTCCACATGACAGGAGGGCAAGTTTTTTAACTAAGAGGAAAGAAAGAAGAGAGCCATGGATGTTCACTCTTTTGCCAGCATGAGCACAAGTTTTTTTTTTTCAAATGCAAGCCACTAATGTGCACTCCTCCTGTTCTTCTGCCCTGCCTTAGCGTATGCATTTAGGAGTGTGGGCCAGATTTGCATGTGGGTTGTGCCTTTTGAGTTCTTTGGGCTTATTCTTTTGTTTGTATTCAAGCCGGTGGGCCTTCCTTGGGCAAAGCCCACGTTTCTTCAGGTATGAGTGGGCTGATATATTTGGGTTTTAACTTTATAAATTGTTTTAAAGGCCAGGAAACTCAGTCTACGCTGAGCCTTTAAAGTCTAAGACACAAAACAGTGAAATTTATGAAAGATAGAAATGTATTTTTTTGGTCTTTAAGATGCATTTGGCAGTCACGCCTTTAAAACAATTTATAAACCTTTTTTTTTTCAGTTAAGGATGTGTTTGAATAACACCTTAAGCATCCTTTTTCACAGCTTTTTTTTTTCTTATTTTACCAAACACATCCTAATTTAATTTTAATTATTTTTTTGATTTTTAAAGGATCATTTTTCAATTAATTTTGCATCTTTCATATCATTTTATTTTTAATATGTGGGATAGTGGACATATACCAAAAAACAAATATTTATGTTTTAAATAGGAAGGAAAAACAAAAAACAAAAATATGGAAGAAAAACAAAAAAAAAATAAAACATACTGCTGATTTAACATACTAAAAAATAATTTTTACATTTTGCATGTATCCTAAACTTAATAATAAGCTTAAGCTTATTAAAGTTCATGAGAACTTGATTTAAATTTTAAAAACACAAAAAAATATATTAATTTGTTTATTTTTAATATCAAGAATTATAAATTTATATATAAAATTTATTTTTATTATTAAAAATATAAAAATAATTTTTGCTTGTAGAATAATTTGACTTGACCTGTAAAGTGATGATACATCTTATTAAAATAAATTTACTTTGACAAATAAACAGTTAATAATTAAAAAATATAATAAGATCTTAAAAATAAATAGACAAATAAAGGTGATATTATCATTTCTATATATAATCAATCCTCGTACTTAGATTCTGAAGACCAATAAAATTCTCTATTATAAAAAATACTAAGTTAGGATTTCAAACATTTTTAAACTATAATAAATAATAATTTCTTGTTATTTATTTATATAATTTATTTTTATCTAGAAGTTTAATCATCATAATATCATACAAGAAAAAAAATAACTATTAAAAAATTATTTGGAAATATTGCTAGGGTGGGGAATGTTTTTCAAAATATTAGTTTAAAAATATAGTAAATATTGCATAAGCATTAATTTGAAAATATAGTTAAGATTGTTTTTTAAAATGTTTTTTATATAAAAATATATTAAATAATTTTTTATTTTTAAAATTTTATTTTTAATATTAATATATTAAAATAATTTAAATTTAAAAAAAAAAACTTTAAAAGAATAATCAGGTCGTAATAGTAAACTCTTCATGAGTTAATTATGAAAACATGATTTAAAAACACATGTGAGGGTGTCATTTGGCAGAACAAGTCGGTTCCATGTCAAATTCAAAGCAGTAATAACACTTACTGGAAAGAGTGCAGAATATTCGATTTTCGATTCGCAAAAAACAGAAAAAATCATGATAAAATGCCTTCCGCTACTAACGACGGAAGCATTAGTTGACGGTACAAGAAGGCGTACGGGACGGGGGAGTGAGGTGGACGGCAGCCAGGGAAAGAGAGAGAGAGGGGTGCTGGTAAGAAGGTTGGGTAAAGACACGCACTAATGACCAAACCATACATATTATTCTTTGGTCCCTTCAGTTTGAACATAAATTATTCTTCTTAATACTTATTTGAAAGCCTAATAATAAGTCCCTTGACATTCTTGTAGACCGTTGTCTCTTTTATAAAGGGTGAATGGGCATTTTTCACCCCTATATAATTGCATTTTTTACACATTGTTTACACATCAAGTCCGCCATGGTTAAGTTTTATCATTAACGCTAGTTTGGTAATGCAGTTAATTATAAATTTTAAAATATTTTTTAAATTATTTTTTATTTGAAAAAACATCAAATTAATTCATTATTAGATTTTTTTAATAATTTTGATATGTTAATATAAAATATTATTTTGATTTACTTTTAATTAAAAAGTATTTTTGTAAAAGTACACTACATCAAATTGTCAAACACACACCAAAAATTATGTTAAAATATTTGATTATGCATATGTATAATCTACATTAACATCCACTTAATATAATTGCATCACAACTAATGAAACCCGGAAATCCTCTGATAATAATATCTATAATTTTAAAGGAGAAAGACAATAAATGAAAGAAAAGATATTAAAATCCAAAAACAAAAGTTTTTATTTTTGTTTTTGAGTTTGATCAACACTCTTGAAGTATATAAACTTTTAAAGTAAGAAAAGTTGTCAATATTTTACTTGGATGATTGGTTTGACTTAATCTTTTAGTTATGTTATTAGTACTTTGACTTAATCTTTTAGTGATTGATTTTTTAATATATTTAATATATTTTTATTAATAATATTTTGATTTAATATTAAAACATGAAGTATGACTGACATGTTAAATCATGTTTGTTTTCCACATAATAATTATCTATTGTTTGAATAAGATTTGAAACTCGTTTTAAATCTTATTTCTCATTAGTCAATGATTTCACATTCATTACTATTTGGGAATAGATTTAATATTTTTTCTCACCAAAGATAATGAATCATCTCTTGATTACTCAAGTATCTCCATATAATTCATATTATATCCAATGTCTGTCCATTCATTACCTCAATTAAAATAACATGTAATATGATCAAAATATAATGTTATTTATATAAAATGACTTAGTGATCTAAAATCTAACGATCACTTGCATAATTATAACGCGAGTCTTTCCATAGATATAAATGATTTCTCCATTTCAAATTCTTATATAAATTAGTTTAAGATATATATCTTATGACAAACATCTACATATTCATTCTAGACGTTCTTTATACTTTAGTTTATGAGAACAACTATTTCATTTTATAAAATAAAAAATATAATACATAATAATATTTATGGATTTAATGAATATCTACTATTTAAGAGAGCATCAACCAAGATCAATGTTTTGATATAATAATAATTTTATAATTATAAAAACTTTATAATATCACTTTTAAAGTATTTTTATCCTGTGAATTTTATCTTTACTCTAAATTTATTAATATAATATTATATAAATATTAATAATAAATATATATTTCCATGAATATAATAATTCATAATAATACAACATATGGCCATATAATACATATTAAACTAAAGATAACATTTTATTTATGAATCTAGACTCTTTCATAGTATAAAAAAATGAGTAAAAATGAAATTAACTCATAAAAAACTAGCAAAACAAAAAAATGTGGTCTTTTAATGTAAAAACTTAACAATCAAATTGAATCAAACCAGATGCTTAAACTAAAATTAACGGTAAGCTTAACATAACAGAACGGAAGGAGGGGTAATTTTGCTGTCAAACCACCAAGCTCGACGTGCCAAAATAGCAATTCTTCACGAGTGAAAATGCAAACATGAAGGATTATTTATAAGCAAATGCAAAGAGCAGGGACCGAAAAACATAATATTCTATCCCTTAGAGGTAGTTGGATGCTGATGCTCCCCCTGTCCTGTCCGTGTATATAAAGGTCAACTGCTATGGATGGAGAGCCATCCACCACTTGTGCTTCTCTCAGGATTACAAGTATCTCTCTCATTCTCTCTCAGATCTTCTGCTCCTGCTGCAATTTGTATGGCAGCCAATTTCAAGAACACTGGCATCTTGGGGAAGCGAGTAGCCAACCAGATCTGGACTCCCATCTCCACTCGCTCGTTCTCTGCTTCCAACACCCCGTTTCTCAGGTTTGATTTGACCTTTTCTTCTTGATCATAGAAGTTCTGATCACCAGTTTAATTCATGCTTAAATAGCTTAGCTCTGCCGATTCCACTCCCTGACACTAATAATCTTCAAGATATATTATTTATTTTCTGCTCGAAGGTCTTGATTATTGTGATCGTCTATGTATGTATGCGATAGCGTCGATGCATTTTCTCCCAAGGAAAGCTCGAAGGTCTCTTACTGATGTTTCTTGTAATCCAGAAGTGTTTTACCATCAACATAGAGACGAGTATTTCCGTACGGACTCCAAAAAAATGAAATTGAAAACAGTAACAACAAGCGATTCTGAAGTTATTTCCTTTTTTAGGTTTCGAGGGGTCTCAAGTTCAAAACCCTTCTTTGTTCTTATGACATGAGTCTCCCTTGTCTCAGTTCTCCTGAAGTTTTTTTTTTTTTTTTTAAATTAATCAAGCGTAAAATCCAAGAATAATATCAAATTCTTATGTAATCTTAATAATACAAACAAATTAATTCTTATTACTTGAATAACTTCTCTTTATATAATTGCATTTTAAACTTTGATTTTATCAAAATTAAATAATTTACTTTTCATTTATCAAATATATATATTTTTTAAATGTATGCTCTAAAACTGTCATAATATTAAATACACACTGAATCAAGCAAATGATACCAGAAAGTTTCGATCTCAAGTAATAATAATTGCTTGGCACATGCTTAAACTCTTCGTTTTGTGAAGCCTAGTGTATTTTACTTCTTTCCTCTTTGTTTGCTTAGGGCAAAGCTCCACGAGATCCACCTTCCTTCGAGAAAATCTGTCGCTAAACACGGTGATCCAGAGGGAGTCTGAGTGTGAAATAAATATTTAAGGGATAGCAGAGGTTTTCTAGTGTCTTTATTCACATATAATCAGATATTATTTACTTATTAAATTGAAAATTTACAAAGAATTTGGGGGTTACCCATCGTTATCTGGTGGAGTCACGTGACTTTCATGGGTGGGTCATATCGGTGTCCCTCTGGAAGTTGCTTGATTATTTTTTATTAATCCGCGCCTGCCCATGTATTTGTCGCGTGGCGAGGCCACCTACTCTCCCATTTGCGCAGTTTTAGTTATTTGATTTTTTTTTTAAAAAAATAAATATAAAAGCTTTTTATTTTTTTAAATCGAATTATACATCAAAAAGTCTATACATGCTTGAAAACCATTTGTGTTAATAAATATAAAAAATAAATTGTTAAGATATTTATTTAACTTGTCTTTGTTATAGATTGAACTGAACAATTTTTTCTAACGTAAAAAATTAATGTGTAGATATTTCTAACCTGTTTTTTTTGGATATTGAGTAACAAATATAACTTTAAATCAAAAAGTTGATATTTATATATAATAAAATATAATAAAAAATATGTGTTAATAAAAATATTTAGGATTTCAAGTTAATTTTTAATTTAGTAGAAAAATAAAATAATGTTGTAATTGCTAAACTGAATCGTTAGTTTTTCATTTTTTATATAATAATTTAAAAAAATTGTAGAGAAAAATAAATAAATTCCCCTGCCATTTCTAAATAGTTATACGGGACTATGCTATTGTCTTAGTCCTCTCTCGTTAGTTGAAGGAAAGAATGATTTCAAATCATATAATTAATTAGCCAAGCTACCAAGCATCCGAAAAATTGCAAATTTCTTTTTCTAAAATCAGAAAAAAATAATTGAAATAAAAAATTCAGAGTAAAACTAGAAAATTGAAGAAAAATAATCTCAAAATTTTAATTGTAGTAAAAAAATTCAATAAAAATAAGGGGAAAAAATATGTTAGGTTTCTATTGGACAGTTTGTCATCAATATTTGACAAAAACATGACTGGATTTTGGGGACAAACTAGAAACGAGTAAAATTCAACTTGGTTTGATCGAACTCATAGGGGTTCATGAGTGGATGAGTGGTTCACTCACCCAATCTATCCTTAATCTGATTTCTTAACTTATTTTTTTGTTCTTAATTATAAGTAGCTGTAATTTTGATTGCAATATAATGAGAACTTTTGTATAAGTTTGAAGTTTAAACTCAATTTTATGGTTTTATAATTCATGATTCTGCCTTTTTTTTTAATTTTAGGTTTTATTTATCAAATTAGTATTTTTGTATATTTTTCTTATCCAATTCAATTTTCTAGTTTTACTCGAAATGATTTCTAATTTTTGAAGAATATTTGTTTTTATTTTACAACTTTTAAACTCGGCATGACTAAGCAGATTAGTAATAAAAATTTATATATCAAGGCATGTAGCTTGGTGGTTCTAGTAAGGTTTTCTTGTCTAGGCATCTTGGGTTCAAGTTTTAGCGTTCATGGCTGTTACTCTCGTAATGTCTTACTTGTTTGTTGGACTTATAAAATGTTCAGTAGATCTGGAGATTAGTCATGATATGCATCAGCTGGTCTAGACACTCCAGGTTATAAAAAAAAAAAATTTACTTCAGATATGAAACTAATACAAAAATATAATATATAAGAATGGCATTAGAACAAAAAAATAATATCAGAAGGCCTTTTTTATAACAAAAATTATGGTGTGTTCGTTAAGAGGGATGAAGGGAAGGATGGAAGCGGGGAGAGGTATTGTTCTCCACTTTATTCGGTGAGACTTGAGGAAGGATTGAAGTATCATTCATCACATGTAATTTTCAGTCTCGTAATTTGCTTCCAATTTCCCCCTCTTTTTGTAAATTAATGCTCTCAATTTTGATTGACTACCATCATTTCTCTTTTTGTTAACCAATTTATCCTTCCTCTTGCCCGTCCCTCCCTCCCAATTTTTCTGTAGTTAATTTCAATCCTTATATTTAGAGTTTACTCTGATATGGCCCCCTAAAGAGTATATTTACTTTAATTTGGCCCTCTAAAGAGTATATTTAAGAGTTATTTCAATTAAATCCCTCAAGTTAACCCCTCAATTAAATCCTTGTTTTTTGAAAGTTATTTAATTTTCAAGTCTTGTTAATTTCATCACCTTTTCTATATAGACAACAAATCCTTCAATATGATTTGTTAATTTCTTTTTAAAAAACATTGTTACCACATCATCAAACTTGGCCCAAGTAGATTAAATTAACAATGCTTGAAGTTAAAAGGGTTACTTCTCGAACCCGTAAGGAAGCCTTAAGTTGCTTAGCCAGGTTACTCTAATCAGAAGTAATCTTTTAGTCTTTCTTAATTACCAGATGCCAAGTGTTCCTACATTTTTCAATTGTATTCCTTTACCAGTTTCTTTTAATAGTTTTGGTGAATGTTTTATACGCGAGAACTGCTTCGCTTTTAAAAAGAATCAGGTGGGAAAATTAATGAACATGCAATCTAATGCTTGTTAAAATATTTGGGACTTAATCGATAGAATTTATAGGTTTAAAACAAAACTGAGTTTTCTGAGGTTATAATTCATCACATTTTATGAGAATTGCTGCTGACTGCTGCTACTAGCTAGGTCCCAACTTGAACTTCCTCATTATTGGACTCTGTTTATTGCTCTAATTATAGTTTATGTGAATCAATGATGACGGTGATGTTGCAGCAGGGGTGGTCACACATCGGTGTACGACAAGAACCCGGATGATGAGTTGCGTCCAAATGTGGTGCCGGATGATGTGATCAAGCCCCAGTCCGACAAGTACTGGGCTCCACACCCACGAACCGGTGTCTTTGGGCCTGCCACTGAGCAGCACCTCTCTGATATCAGCGGCGGGGACAGTGCCTCTGTGGGAGACGGTGGTCAGGACCCAGTGCTGGAGGAGAAGGCGTGGTTCCGCCCCACCAGCCTTGAGGACCTGGAGAAGCCACACCGTCTTAATTGACAGATAATCTATCCAAAGCAGAGTGTGCCCTCCTCGGTGTGAATTATTACAAACCTAATCTTCATAGTATGTGCTGATGTGCTGTAATTATCACTGGAGTGGAACTAGCTGGTCAAATGCAGACCTAGACATACCTGGCAGTTGTGATTTGAGCTACGTCTGTATGCTCGTTGGCTACGTTTCTTCTACCTACGTGCTGTTCTATAATTGGGTGGTTATTCTCCATAATTATAATAATAACCATAATTTAAAAACTAATTATTTAGTCCGATTTTCCTCTGCAGTTAGTTTTTTATTTTTTTTGTTTATTTCAATAAATAGAAAAATGCAAAAAATAAATATATGGTATGAAGAGATATCATCTACAAGAACTTTTAATCTCTTCAGGATGTCGTGGGACCAGTTTTCAATTAATCTTCTCATCTTCAATTATGTCGACTTCGATTTTGAATGAAAGTGGGGTTTCCGATTAGCACTTTGGTGTTTTCAATCCCCAACAAGCTAGTTTTTGGTTCTTAATCACAATAGGATATTGATTCACGCTTAGCTGTAGATTTTTTTTTTTTTTCAAATGCTATTGGGTCCTGCAATAATTTACAATATTTTTAACTACAAACCAGTAAAAACAATGTTTCAGTAGTTACAAAAACAGAAATAACACTTTTATAATGCTATATTATTTAGATCCAAATCTATTAAATCGGTCTAGCTATGATATAGCATCTAGATCCCAAGTTATTAAGCCTAGCGATGGAGCCAAACCAAAATGTAATTCGATTTAGCTACGAAGTTTGACTCAATATTCTTCAATATGGTGGGCAAGATTATGGGGTTTAGCGACATCAACTAAGTCTATGTTTTAGGTTTGGTGGTTGAGCTAGACTTCAATGTTATTAGATTTGGCAACAGAGTTATACCTAAATGTTATAAGGTCGAGCCAAACCTAATAGTAAAAAAATATTAATTTGAAGAAAATAAAAAATAAAAAATTTAAATTTTTTTAAAACATTTTGGAAACACAAAAAAATATTTTTTTAATAAAAAAATTTAACTCAAATAAAAAGAAATTATCACTATCCAACTTTTATACAATATAAAAAAAATCACATCAATTTATTTGATCTTTATACTATAGAAACAAATTCAATAAGAAAAAAAAATTAACGGGGAGAAAATTAAAATTGAAAATATCTTCAATAGAAACAAATTAAAGGAAAAAAATTAGTTAGTAGTGTATTTGGCCCTGTTCATGTTCTTATTTAAAAAGGGTGATGGTATAAATACATTTCGTGCTTTAACCCAACTCAAGCATTTTTAAATTTAAAAAAAACATTATTCACCTGCTGTGAAGCACGAGCAAATATGTTAGCTATTATATTATTATGTAATTGTTATTTTTTAAAATATTGTTTTAAAAAAATATACTAAGATAATAATTTTTTATTTGTTACATTAATTGTTTATATCGTCACATCAAAATAATAAACAAACATAAAAAATATTAATTTGAATTAAAGAAAGAAATAAAAAAAAGTCTAATGTTTTTTAAAGCATTTTTAAAACATAAAAATAAGCATGTTTTAATAAGAAATTCAAGTCAACCTCAAATAAAAAAATAATTATCATTACCCAACTTTTGTACAGTATGAAAAAATCATGCTCTTGCTTTCTCTCTTTGTATTTTTTGTAATATTTATTCTTTGCTTTCATTAATATCAAGTTTATGCCTTTCATTTCCTTTTATTTACTAAGTTTAATTTTATCTTATTTATGTTTTTATTTTATTTTTTTCTTTCATTATGTCTAGCTAAATTTATCATGTCAAGGTGAAAAGGTTACACCAATGGTGTAAGAATAAGTATAATGTAAACTTAATATCGACTTTAATGTTTGATACTAACATGTTTTGTATTTGTTATCTTGTTCACTCTTTAATACTTTGCTTGTTAAATAACTAATCTTGATTTATGTTGTATAACACTTGGTACAACAAATGCTTGATACTTTTATAGCCCATACTGTATGGTATAACCGACACCTGAGCTATGAAAAGAATTTGATTTATTGTTAACATAAGTTATAATCATGAATGTTTGATGAGATTTACAAGTATTAGCATTAATCGAATATGATGACTAATGTAATCATGTTAACAATCTATAATCAGATTGGAACCTCCTTTGTGTGTGATTTCCAATTGAATAATAAGAGTTTATACTATAGTTGTTTGACATATCATTAGTCGATTCTCTAACCTTGATATTTGTTATTATCATTGTTTAATTCTTATGTTAATCTTCCATCTCAAAGTTCTCATCAATTTCTTCTTTTTCTTCTATTATTATTATTATTATTATTATTATTACTACTGCTGCTGCTATTATTATTGTTGTTGTTGTTACTATTGTTGTTGTTTATAATTGCTATATATAATTGGTACAATTAACCTCTCTATGGTTCAATCCCGGTCTTGCCGAGTTATTTATTACTTCGACACTCCTGCACTTGGGAGAAAACATCAATCTTTTAGTCATGTCAAGGTTTTGGTGCCTTTGCCGGGGAGGTAAGTTCTTATACAAATTATAGAATTTATTTTATTTGTTATTTTTATTTTTCTTGTATATAACTTTTTTTCTTGTCTCTTGTTTCTTCTTATTTTATTTTCTTTTTTTTTTATTCTATTCCTACACATGCATGAGAGTGTGGTCATGTACATTAAGTGGTATACTTTCTAGGGTATCCTCATCATTTTTAAAAAATAACTTAATAATAAGAATAATGAGAATAACCATGTTAGAACACTTAGAGAACACATGAATCTCACAAGAACAAGTGCATCATCATATATAATTTTTTCTCCTAATGCATCTCATTTTAATTTTAAGACAGATATTATTCAACTTTTATCTTCTTTTAATGGCTTAGAATTGAAAAATCCATACTTCATTTAAAAGAATTTGAGGAGGTCTACAACACATATAATGATTCAAATTGTAGGATAAACATTATCAGATTAAAGCTTTTTTCTTTTTTATTAAAAAATAAAGCTAAAACATGGCTATAAAATTTAAGACCTGAATCCATCCGTGCTTGGGATGAAATACAACAACAGTTTTTAAAGAAGTTTTTCCCATCTTACAGAACAAAGTCTTTCAAAAGATAAATCATCATTTTCACTCAAAAACCAGGAGAAACATTTTACCAATATTGGGATAGGTATCGAGACTTGCTTAATACTTGCCTTCATTATAGTTTTGAAACATGAAGATTGGTTTCATATTTTTATGAAGGGTTAACACCTAGAGATAGGCAAATTGTTGAATTAATGTGCAATGAAACTTTTAAAGATAAAAACCCTGATGAAGCAATGGAGTACTTAGACTTGTTAGCTGAAAATGCTCAAGATTATGACACCGCGGGTACTTATGAGGCACCGAGTAAAACTCAACCTCATACATCTAGTAGAGGTATGCACAACTTTAGGGAAGATCATGACCTTCAAGCCAAGTTTGCATTTTTATCTAGAAAAGTTAAGGCACTAGAATTGAAAAAGAGTAGTCAATTAAAATCTGTTGAAAACATTGTGTGTCAAATATATGAAACAAATAAACACTCAACCAATAACCGTTCAGCCTTGCCTTCTTTTAAGAAATGTCTCCATGAACAAGCTCATGCTTTAAACAGTTTTTAAAGGGCCAACCACAACCCATACTCCCAAATATACAACCCCGGTTGGAGAAATCACCCAAATTTTAGTTGGAAGAGTGATAATAACATTGTACAAACTTCACAACCACCATTTTGAAGCACACTATAATTTTCAAAATTCTCATGGATATACACCTTCTTATACTCCACCTCCTAGAAGAAATCTTGAGGAAATATTGCATGAATTCCTTGAAAGGAAGAGACAATCAATACTCAACTTTCTCAAAACATAACAGATTTTAAAGATACTCTTGTAAAATTGACATCTGCTCTCAGTTTCCAATAGAAAGGTAAGTTTCCATTTTAACCATAATAAAATCCCAAGGGGCAATACAATACAAGTAGTTTCGGAAACCAACATATAAATCAAGTCAAATCAATCACTACTCTTCGCAGTGGTAAAGTTATTGAAAAACCCACTCTTGAACCTTGTGAGAAAGATGATGAGTCAATCTCTGAGGGTAAGGAAGGGGTTGAATATGAAAATTACAAAAAAACAACCAATTCCCCGCTAGTATCTTCATTTCCTTATGCCATGACCAAAAAAAAAAAAATCAATCACAACTCTGAAATCTTTAAGACTTTCAAACATGTAAGAATCAATATACCTTTGCTGGATGCTATTAAACAAGTTCCTTTCTATGTTAAATTTTTGAAAGATCTATGCACTGTGAATAGGAAAATGAATGTGAAAAAAGAAAGCTTTTTTAGCCAAACAAGTAAGTGTCATTCTTCAGAACAATAATGCTTTGAAATATAAAGACCCTGGTTGTCCTTCAATTTCTTGCTTTATTAGAGAACATAAAATTAAAAAAGCCTTACTTGATCTTGAAGCCAATGTGAATTTACTTCCATATTCAGTTTTTTAAAGTCTCAATCTAGGTGAGTTAAAACCAACTTCTATAACTCTTCTACTTGCCAATAGATCTATAAAAGTTCCTAGAGGAATAATCAAAGATGTGTTAGTAAAAGTTGATAAATTCATTTATCATGTAGATTTTATTGTTTTAGACACACAACTTAATGAAATATGTAATTCATTTCCTGTTATTTTAGGATGTTCATTTCCTACAACTTCTAATGCATTGATTAATTATAGGAATGGACTGATGAAGTTATCATTTGAAAACATGACATTGGAGATGCATATTTTCAACATTTGCAAGTAACCTGGAGATGATAATGATTTACACGAAGTGGATTTTACTGAAAAATTAATTTATGATCAATTTCAAACCACTTCTAGTGAAATTAAGATTGATGAATCTGATGATTTACAAATGATTTATTTTTAGAAAGAATCAAAGACAAGTAATTGGAGACCATAAATTGAGGAATTACTACCACGATCAATTAAGTCAATACCTTCAAGTGTTCAACTACCCAAACCTGATTTGAAGCCATTGCCATTTAATCTTAAATACTTATTTTTACGAGAAAATAAGACTTTTCCAGTAATAATCTCTTCCAAACTTAATGCACATAAAAAAGGTAAGTTATTACAAACTCTGAAATACACAAAACTGACATAAAAGGAATTAGTCCTTTGATTTGTACACATAGAATTTATTTGGAGGAAAATGCCAAACCATATGAGGAAATGCAATGAAGGCTCAAGGCTCAATCCTAATATGAAAGAAGTAGTGAAAAATGAAGTCATTAAACTTCTAGATAATGAAATCATTTATTCTATTTCTAATAGTAAATGGGTAAGTCTTACCTAAGTTGTATCCAAGAAGTCTGAAGTTACTATGATAACAAATGAGAACAATGAGTTTATTCCTGCTAGGACTGTTACTAGTTGGCATATGTGTATTGACTATAGAAAATTTAATTCAACAACTAGAAAAGATCATTTTCCTTTATCTTACATGGATCAAATCCTTGAAAGCGTTGCAGGTCATGAATTTTATTATTTCTTAGATGGCTATTCAGGTTACAACCAAGAGAAGATCACTTTTACATGTCCATTTGATACTTTTTCATATCAAAGGATGTCTTTTGGATTATGTGATGCATCAATCACGTTTCAAAGATGAATGCTCAGTATATTTAGTGATATAGTTGAACATTTTCTTGGGATTTTTATGGATGATTTTTCTATTTTTAGTGAGTCATTTGATGATTATTTGGCTAATTTAGAAAAGGTTTTGAGCAGGTATGAAGAGAAAAATCTTGTACTAAATTGGAAAAAAAATCACTTTATGGTAACAAATGGTATTGTACTTGGTTACATTATTTCATCAAAAGAAATTGAGGCTGACAAATCTAAAATCAAGTTAATTGCTAACTTGCCAACGCTGAAATTTATTAAAGATGTTAGATCATTCTTAGGACATGCTAATTTTTATAGAAGGTTCATAAAAGATTTTAGTGTAATATCGAAGCCCTTAAGTAACCTTCTAACAAAGGATAATATTTTTGAATGGACTGAACATTGTGAAAAAGCCTTTGTTAAACTTAAAAACTTGCTTACTTATACTCCTAATTGGTCATTACCTTTTGAAATAATATGTAACGCTAGTGATTATACCATAGGTGCTGTTTTAGGATAAAGAAAAGATAAGAAACCTTATGTGATTTACTATCCAAGTAAACTTTAAATAGTGCTTAAATGAATTATACCACCACTGAAAAAGAATTACTTGCAATAGTGTTTGCATGTGAAAAATTCAGGTCTTATCTTATTGGCTCACCTGTTGTTGTTTTTAGTGATCATGCAGCATTGAAATATCTTTTTTCTAAGAAAGCTTTTAAAGCTATATTGGTGCAGTGGATTTTGTTACTTTAAAAATTTGATATCACAATAAAAGATAAGAAAGGCACCAAAAATATTATCGCAGATCATTTATCAAGATTGCAACAGATTTGAAAACTAACATCACACCAATAGATAACTACTGTCTAGATGAATCTTTACTTTTTATCTCTATAATACCTTAGTTTGCTAATATTGTTAATTTTTTTGTTTTAGGATAATTGTCACCTCATTGGAGTACCCAAGATAAAAGAAATTTCTTGAACGAAGTGAAGAACTTTTATTGGGATGACCCATATTTATTTAAATATTATCTTGATCAAATATTTCAAATATGTATTCTCCCAACAATAAGGTAAGTAATGTCATTAAATTTTGTTATTTTAATGCATGTGAGGGCCATTTCTCATTAAGAAAAACAACTACAAAAAACTTACAAAGTGCATTTTACTGGCCTACCATGTTCAAGGACTCACATGCATTCTACAAGTCTTGTACAAATTGTCAAAAGTAGGGATTTATTTCAAAACATCACATGATACCTTTAAATCCTATTCTTATCATTAAGATCTTTAATTATTGGGGCATAGATTTCATGAGTCCATTTCCTCCATCATTTGGTTTCTTATACATATTACTTGCAGTAGATTATGTTTTAAAATGGATAGAGGCAATTCTAAGTCGAAACAATGATCACAAAACAATGATAAAGTTTTTAAAAGAAAATATTTTGAGTTGATTTGAAATCCCTCGAGTTATGATAAGTGATGGTGGAACACATTTCTGCAACAAGCCATTTGAGTCTTTAATAAAGAATTATGGAATCATACACAAAGTTGCCACCTCTTATTACCCTCAAATAAGTGGATAAGTAGAGCTTGCTAATAGGGAGATCAAACACATTTTAGAGAAAACAATGAACCCTAATAGGAAAGATTGGTCTTTAAGACTTAATGATGCATTTTAAGCTTATCAAAGTGCTTATAAAACATCATTAGGTAGGAATGCTATCTATAAACCATGAAGATAAAACACAATTCATTAAGGATAGCTTGAGTAAGGAGTCTTTAGATAATCTTTTATTAACTTTTAAGACGCATCCTAGTGGAGATATGCATCATGTAATTCATGATTTATGACCATATTTTCATAAAGAACATGATCGACTTAGTCTTAAAAATCTAAATAAAAAAGAACTTATTTGCCAATTTATAAGAAAACTAGATGGGAAGCCTATCCCCAACCTATAAAGAGCGTTTAAGCCATTTTTGAACGTAAAACGAAGGGAAAATGTGAGCCACAATCATTATTACTTATACATACACATGCTTTTTCAAAAATAATAAATAAATAAGAGAGTGTGTAAGACTCTAGCTAACCTTCATAGAGGTGGTATGATTGCCTTTTTAATTTCTCTTCTATAAAATCTTTTTTTTTTATTTTTACTCAACCTATACATTCACCAAATATATAAGTGTATAGAAATGACAAGTTATACAAGTCATCATATAAGAAATATTTGTGTTTTTAGTGGATCTAATCCTAAGAAAGAAAAGGAGTTATTAGAATCAGCAATGATGAGGTACTAGCTGAGAGATATATTCATTTAGTATATGAGAGAGGCAGCCTTGGGTTAATGAGAGGTGTGCCAATAACTATATTTTTAAAAGAAAATCAAGTTTTATGGGTCATCCCCAAAGTTTTAGCACAAGGGGACATCATTGAAAAAACAATTAGAAAGAAACTATGGGTCTCCATAATGTCTGCTCGAATGAATACAATGTTTAACAATGTTAATGCCTTCATTGCCTTACTAAGTGGTCTAGGCATATTGGAAGAGATCTTTCATATTTCCTCTTAGGCCCAACTGCATATTCACCATAAACTCATAGGTCTGTTAAATTTTAATGGTTATTATAATAAGTTGTTGTCTTTTTTTGATCATGTTGTGGAACAGGAATTTCTAACATCTTCTACACGACAAATCATAATCTTTATTGCTACCACTGAACAATTGATTGACTAATAATTACAATCTTTTATTCATGTAATTGATCCCTCCATGAGTCATATAAATTGATCATATAAGGAAAGCCGTAAAAAGTGTAGATTTGAGTCTTTATTTGTGAATCTTTATGTCTTTTGGTTTTATTAATAGCATAATATTTGTATTTTGTTATTTCTTATATTTATTAAAGTGTATTTAAGGTTTGTCAATATTTGTTATTTTAGGTAATATCTTCTATACTCTTTCTTTCTATATTAAGATATTAAGGACAATGTACCGTTTTGGTTGAGGGGAGAGGGTAGTAGTTGACAAAAAAAAATATTAACTACTTGTGTTTTCTATTTTATAAAGCATGCATAAAATTGTTTTTATTAGGCTGACAAAGTAAATGAGCTCTTTTATTAAAGTGACTCTTGAAACGCATTCTAATAATTATTCTTAATAAGATCTATTATAATACTTCTTGAAATATTCAGGTTTACAAACTCTCACATTGTTATCACTTAATTCTATTCACATACTCATTTAATACGTATTATTAAACCTTTATTTTCATACACACACTTTAACATATGATAATGGGTTACACATTAGATTATTACATTATTTATGTTCTTTTGTTAAAGGTAACAACTAAGGGAAAGGGATAATATATAATTTATAAAAAAAAAACATAAAAAATAATGATAATAAATATGTACTTAAGTTTGGTTTCGTAGCCTTTCTAACCTAAACAATTAAACTCGAAGGGGTGTTTTAACTCCTAATATCCTAAAGTCAAATAACTTAGGAGCTATTGCCTCATCGCTTGTTATATAAGTTGAGGAGAAAAGCTTAAGGGAATCAAACATTGCATTATTTATGTATTAGTATTTGTAATATGAGTTACTAAACTCGTAAAGGTGTCTCAACACCTAATGTCCTAATACCAACTGATTTAGGAGTCATGAGCTGAAAGCTCATTACATGGGCTAAAGATACATTGTGTTTTAAGTTAGATGTATATATGTTTAAAAAAATAAAAAAAAATCTCAACCCAAAGAAGTTAACTTTAAACATTAGAACAAAAAATTTATTTTCTTTCAAAAAAAGCCCCATAACTGTATGTTGATCTATTGAGCACAGAAAAAGGTTTATTAATATCTTGTTTAAGAGGTATTGAGCAGATATATAAATTTAATGAGAGTTTGTTTATCAGAATAGATTAATAAAAATTGAATGATGAATACCTTACTTTATGGAATTTGTAAATTATTTTTATATTTTAATGCTTTGATCAATAGGGACTAGTAATAAGCTGATTGAGGGGTGTCATTGATACTTAAAAGTGCATTTTAATTAAGGTTTTGTATCATCATTTTGTATTTAAAGTATCAATAACTTCTTAATTAAAGCATGTTTTATACTAACATATTTAATAATATAAAATACCTTTAATTTGTGGTAAATATTCATTTTAAATACAGGCCTATCATATAAATAAAATGGTTGATTGATGAGTTTTAAAACTGAAATTGAAAGGACAAAGAGATGGTCAAACTTAGAAAAGAGATGTTAGTGTAGTTCAAACCAGAACACTGTTCAGTAATTGAGTCATATCTAGAGCTGTAGATCTCAAATTTAGATCTACTTTACATGGATGGAAAGGTAAGACATAGGCCTAAAATTTTTATATAGAGCTCAAGATTTAAAAAGGTTATTTTCAAGTTCAAATTATAGCAACAATAAAAAAGTCTGAATCTGTCTTACAGCCTGCATACTTTTTAGTATTTGATCCATATCTGGAGTTCTAGAAGTCCAAATGACCTCCATTTTTATTCCAAGAAAGCTGAGACAATTTCCTATAACTTTCATGTCAAGTGGTTCCAATTTTGACCTTACCAATGACGTTTTGGGCAAACAAGAGAAGATAAGTATTATTACCACGTCAAAAGTTGGTCACTCACTCATCAATTAATCATCAAATCAATAGTTCCTAATTTTGACCTATAAAAAAAGGTATTTGTTGTGTATTTAAGCATCTTGGTTTCCAGATCAAGATCAAGCTCTTGCTTTCTCTCTTTGTATTTTTGTAATGCTTAAGTTTTGCTTTTATTAATATGAAGTTTATGCCTTTCAATTCCTTTCCTTTACTTAATTAACGTTTATCTTATATATGTTCTTATCTTATTTTTTTTCTTTTATTATGTTTAATTAAGTTTATTATGTCAAGGTGAAAAAGTTACATTAATGGTGTAAGAATAAATATAACATAAACTTAATATGGATTTTATTTTTGATACTAACATGTTTTGTATTTGTTATCTTATTTATTCTTTAATACTTTGCTTGTTAAATGACTAATCTAGATTTATATTATATAACACTTGGTACAATAAATACTTGCACTCTCATAGTTCATACTGTATGATATATCCGACACCTGAGCTATTAAAGGAACTTGATTTGTTATTAACATAAGTTATAAGCATGGATACATGATAATATTTACAAGTATTAGCATTATCGAATAAGATAACTAATGTAATCATGTTAATAATTTATAATCTGATTGAAATCTCCTTTGTGTATGGTTTCCAATTAAATAATAAGAGTTTATATTATACTTGTTTGATATACCATTAGTGGAACCTCTAACCTTGATATTTGTTGTTATCATTGTTTAATTCTTATATTAATATTTCATCTCAAAGTTTTCATCTTCTTTTTTTTTATTGTTGTTGTTGTTGTTGTTGTTGTTGTATTATTATTATTATTATTATCATCTATAATTTATACAATTAACCTTCTTATGGTTCAATTCTGGTCTTGTCGGATTATTTATTACTTCAACACTTGAGAAAAGACATCAATATTTTAGTTGAGATACTTTAATAAGCTTGTATAATTTTTATTTGAAAGCTGATGAAGTGGAGGATGATACAAAACATCAATAGGATGTTAATACTATTGACGATATAGAGGTAGATGATAAAACAAACATTTTGGCTCGATTGAAAAAACATTTAGAGGAGGAAGATAACATAAAGAGTAGAAATAAGATTGAGAAATATTTGATTAATAGTTGTAGGGATCTTTGTGACGATAAGATAAATATTTTGAATTGATGGAAGCATAATGCTTCAGAATATAAGATCTTTTCAAATATCTAACAATATGTGTTAGCTATTCTTGTATCAACATTAACTTTCAAATCAACATTTAATGCTTATACTTGTGTACTCAATTAATTTTTTAATTTTTTTAATTTCTAGTACTAATTCAAGTTCTTGTTTGTTGTCAAAATTAATTGTATTACTGATCAATTTCAATTGATATTAGAATTATGATGAATGATATTGAAATCTAAAAAAACCTTCAGTAAAATTTTTTTTTTTTATAAACTTGCATCTTTTATTTTATAATTTATTAACTAGCACATTTTCAATCTAACATGTATAATTTGTTATTTTGTAAAATTTAATAAAAAAAAATGCATATATGATAACAAATGATAATTAATTAAAAAATCAAGGGCATTTTTTTATTATATAACACTTGGTACAATAAATACTTGCACTCTCATAGTTCATACTGTATGATATATCCGACACCTGAGCTATTAAAGGAACTTGATTTGTTATTAACATAAGTTATAAGCATGGATACATGATAATATTTACAAGTATTAGCATTATCGAATAAGATAACTAATGTAATCATGTTAATAATTTATAATCTGATTGAAATCTCCTTTGTGTATGGTTTCCAATTAAATAATAAGAGTTTATATTATACTTGTTTGATATATCATTAGTGGAACCTCTAACCTTGATATTTGTTGTTATCATTGTTTAATTCTTATATTAATATTTCATCTCAAAGTTTTCATCTTCTTTTTCTTTATTGTTGTTGTTGTTGTTGTTGTTGTTGTTGTTGTTGTTGTTGTTGTTGTATTATTATTATTATTATTATCATCTATAATTTATACAATTAACCTTCTTATGGTTCAATTCTGGTCTTGTCGGATTATTTATTACTTCAACACTTGAGAAAAGACATCAATATTTTAGTTGAGATACTTTAATAAGCTTGTATAATTTTTATTTGAAAGCTGATGAAGTGGAGGATGATACAAAACATCAATAGGATGCTAATACTATTGACGATATAGAGGTAGATGATAAAACAAACATTTTGGCTCGATTGAAAAAACATTTAGAGGAGGAAGATAACATAAAGAGTAGAAATAAGATTGAGAAATATTTGATTAATAGTTGTAGGGATCTTTGTGACGATAAGATAAATATTTTGAATTGATGGAAGCATAATGCTTCAGAATATAAGATCTTTTCAAATATCTAACAATATGTGTTAGCTATTCTTGTATCAACATTAACTTTCAAATCAACATTTAGTGCTTATACTTGTGTACTCAATTAATTTTTTAATTTTTTTAATTTCTAGTACTAATTCAAGTTCTTGTTTGTTGTCAAAATTAATTGTATTACTGATCAATTTCAATTGATATTAGAATTATGATGAATGATATTGAAATCTAAAAAAACCTTCAGTAAAATTTTTTTTTTTATAAACTTGCATCTTTTATTTTATAATTTATTAACCAGCACATTTTCAATCTAACATGTATAATTTGTTATTTTGTAAAATTTAATAAAAAAAATGCATATATGATAACAAATGATAATTAATTAAAAAATCAAGGGCATTTTTTTTATATAGAAAATATATAGTAAAGATGCTACTTGAATTATTCTTTTTTATAGAAAATATATAGTAAAGATGCTACTTGAATTTTTGAGTTATTATAATTATTTTACTATTTGTATATTTTATTTGTTTATTTTTGTTGCTAACTATAACTATTGTTTTGCTTCGTTTGTGGCAATGACATATCATCCTTTCATCTGATTGTCTTGATAGACATGAATGATATTATATTCACATTATTGTGAGTATCTCTTGGGGAAAAAAAACTCAATAAAAAAAATAAATAAATTGAAATAAATTTTTTACATCAATTAAAAAGGCTCTTAAACTGATCCAAATTAAAATTAATTCAGTTTTGAATTAAAAATAAATTTGGTTTGATTATTTTTTAAAAGTAAAAATAAACCAAAACCCCCTAGTTATTAACTAAATTATTCTCAGCAAACAAAGCTGGCCAAGACACAATGGTAACTCCATATTTACAAGACAAAGGCGGGCTACAAAAAGGATTTGGCCATTGTTCTATTAAATTGTAAAACACACATCATGATTACAAACACATCTAGTTAAGTTGCAATTAAGATTAACTGAAAGGAACGGTAAGAAGCTACCTTTAGTTAATTCGGCTTTGGGCATTTCTTTTGAGAATGTCCTAACAAATGACAGCGACCACATTGAACAACCCTCTTTGGGCGTTTAAAGTTTTCTACACGAAGAACCTTCTTTTTTGGCCTGCCAGGTGGTCGGCGAGTTTTGGGCGGGCGTATTGAGATGTCATCCCTGGCAACTCCACCTTCTGTTCCCTCACCCAGTTCTCTCCATTGGGACTTATCAGGAATAGGGTTGATCATCTCTGAGTATGTCTCCCGGTAACTTGCAACAGTGAAGCAACGCTCAGCAAATACATGAGCATTTTGCCCACAGGAAATAAGCGCCGCAGCAGCATGTGCACAAGGTAAACCATTAAGCTGCCAACGATGGCATGAGCACACATGACTGCTAATATCCACAATATTTGTTCGCTCAGTCGACACAATCTCAAACTCAACCTCGTTTGCACGAAGTACTTGATAGCAAGGTGCATCTGCAATAGCCTCTAAAACCCGCTGCTCAGCAGATGGAACAAGAATTGAGGTCCAGCTCATTCCAATTTCACGACGATTGTTAAACCAAGATGTCAACTGAAGCCGAATATGCTCCATCATTTGTACGATTGGGAGCTCATGGCATTCAAGAGCCCAATTATACAACAATTCAGTAACTCCCAGTGTAAAATGGCCAAATCTCACGCCCTCAAAATATGCAACAGCCCAAAGTTGGGGAGAGAAGTCTTGAAACCAAGTTATAACATCTTGTGAGATCTCTGCCATCTCAGTTATCTTGCTTTCAAATTCAGCTGCTGTGAGGGCATAAACAGCATTCCAAAAAATATTTACTAACTTTGTATTCTTAAATGTGTCACGGAAGTTTTCACTAACATAACGCAGACAAAATCCATGGAAAGCACTCGGGAAGTGTGTTTCAACTGCCTCTACAATGCCCTTATGCCTTTCAGACAGTATGGTAAGTCTAGGCATGTTTTCTGTATTTACTCCAAGAAGCTTCCGCAACTCTGACATAAACCACATCCAATTCTCGTCATTTTCCACATCAACAACGGCAATGGCCAAAGGAAATAACGCATCATTAGCATCAACAGCTGCAGCACAAAGTAATGTACCCAAATATTTTCCTTTAAGATGTGCTCTATCAAGTTCCAGAAGAGGCCTGCATGCATTTATAAAGCCATAAATAGATGCACGGTAGGATATAAAAAGTCTTTGGAAACAATTGTCTTGTCCAGTAGCAAAAACAGACGCAATGCTTCCTGGGTTGTTTTTTCTAATCTGGTCACAATATGCAGGAAGAAGGCGGAACCCTTCTTCAAAAGTTCCATGAAGTGCAGCCATGCTGCGCTCCTTCCCCCGCCAAGCTTGCATGTAAGACACAGCAACCCCATGCCGGTCACGGATATCTTGCAGTATTTCCTTTGGTTTGAATTGTGGATTGTCTCGAATGCGTTCTTCTACAGACCTAGCTACCCAACCTACTGATGCCTGCTGATGGTGAAGGTTGTGGACTCCTTCACAAGTATGCTCTCCATGTAAAGTTCTAATTGAAAAGGTTGGAACTCCAGGACGTTTTGCAACATGGACACGCCACGGACAGCCTACTCTAGAGCATTTGGCTATAAACCGGCTTCGATCTGATTTTACTATCCTAAGATCAAAATGCAGTGCTATAGCAATATCCTTCAATGTTCTTCTGCAAGTTTCAACATTGGGAAACTCTTGTCCGATGGCCAAAGCGTGTTCTGACAATGCAAGGGAACTATCAGGCACAATTAAAGCACGGTCTGCCATGAATCAATTAAATCAAGGAGAAGCAACTTTGCTTGCTTGACAGGCTTCCCCTCATGCTGCATCCAAAATAACCAATTTCAAACTTGCATTTTTCAAGTACAGCTAGCACTAAAACCTCCAACAAAATATGGATACCATAATGGAAAGACAAGAATAAGGTAACAAAATAGACAAAAAAGAACTCACAAATAAATCATAACAGAAGAATGCACAACTTACATCCAGACAAAAATAAAATAAAATTCTGAGAATTAATGTAAATTGAATGGAAAGGAACTGGTTGATACTGAGCATCAGAACTATATATAATAAGGGGAAGTAAATTCATTTGTTATGCCACATGGGGTATTGTGGGGTTGGGAGGGTGGAAAAATAAGAGAAATATAGTTCTGAATAGCAGCACATAACAGATGATGATAATATTGAGAGTGGAGGGAAAAATGATAGAAAATGAAACTAAACAATAATTTCAAACCATAAATGAGTACACAAGCACCATAATTTTCTCAGGCTTTGAGAAAAAAAAGGTTTTTTCCTTTGGAGAACAGATATTTAATTAAAAGAGAGTCAATGCCGAATTGGAATAAGAATAAGCCATCCGCACTAGTGAATCAAAAAAACACTTACAATCATCCTGTCATGACAAGGGTTTACTTAAGGGAAAACATTTCCAACCAGACATATGGCCCATTTATCAAAGGGAAAGAATTAGTATCGGTAAAGAGAAGACTGTCAGCATTAAAAACCAACAATCTAATGAAGATTATGAAATTCCAGATTCGCTTCTTTGTATCTCAATTTGTCTCCCAAGTTTCTTTGTTTGGTTCAAATAAACTTTGCTCAAAGGAGCTTAAAACAGAGTCAACCAACTTTATCAGCTCATTGCACCAAGAATACGTAACTTGCAACATTGAATTGTTCCCGCATGATCACAGAGGGTATAAATAAATAAACTTGGGATACTTCGATTAATCTCAAAGTCGAATAGTTTTCTTGGAAGGAACAAACGAAACTATGCAGAGCAATGGATGGAGATTGGAGATGAATATTCAGGTCACTCCTCAGCCTAAAATTCAATTCTGGAAAAAAAGGAAAATAAAAGTTCTATTCGAAAACGTTCATACAAAATCATCAATTTCAGAACAAGCTCACATCTTCCAATATGTTTAACTGTGTGTGCATAAAAATCCCCATCCATATCTAATAAAAAAGAATTTCGAGGTTCATATAAATAAAACATAACTAATCATTTCTTAACCCTCGTCAAACTCTAACTAATGATTTCTTTACCTTCTTCAAACTTTCCCACTTCATGCTAAGGGTGGCACATTGCAATCCCGTTTTAAGAACCTACTTAATCTAAATTCAATATCAGTTCATAACACATTAGATAAATGATGCCAAATCAGATCAAGGGAACAGAAATTAACAACAAAAAAATACGTATATTAAATTAATGAGGACAAGACTTACCTACCATGGGTTTCTACTGCAGTAAGCCAAGGAGAGATGAAATCCCAATAACATATCTGCTATGGGCATCCATTTCCTTGAGCAAAAAAAGGAAACAAGAAAAAATCTAGTCTGTCGAAAAAAGAAATCTTTCCCGACAATCAGAGACTCTGGACTGGGACTGGGAGAGAAACCTAGAAACATAACATCCAAATCTTTCTCAACAATCGAGAAACCGGTTCGAACGCTTTCGGTCCTACTTATTACTTCTTGCATTCATTCCGGACCCTAACGTTTTCGGCCCGATAAATAATATTGGGCTTTGGGCTGCATTTGTTCCATTTTTAACAACCATTCAACTTGGGGCGTGTTCCTCCTATAAAGTAAAAAACTTCAACGCTTTGGTGTTAGCAAAAACATGATATTTGTACTTTTATATTTTATTATGGATTTATTATTAAAGATTTTTTTAATTTGATTTTTTTAATTTTTTATTTTATTGTATTCTTTTAGTATCAAAGCTAAAAGCATATTAAATTAATTTTATTGACTAAAAATAAAATGAAAAGATAAAGAATAAAAATAAAAAATACATCATAAATAAGTGATTCTTTTAAAGTTCATACAAAAAATTTAATTTAATATTTTTTTACTTTAAAAATTATAAATCTTTGATACATCAATATTTTTTTAATTTAATTTTAATATAAAATTTTATTCAATCATAAATAGGCTGCCCTTTGAACTTGAAAAGTTGGATCATTGACTTGAATTCCTCTAACGAGTTCAATTAACATCCCAATACTTCTATTCGTTCCTTCCACTCTCTGCTCCAACCCTGTAAGATGTTCTCTGTCTTCATTGTCTCGCCCAACCATCTTAAAACAAGGTTTTGAAGCCGCCTAACGCAGCATAAATGCTGATGGGTTCATGATTTTGTTCATGAAGACGAGGATTGTTGATACTGTTTAACTAGATCAAAGAAAATTAAGTAAAAAAAAAAAGCAACTTTGAATTGATTTCTTAATTGAGCATTTTATTTATGATTAATTAGTTAAAAGTTAAAAGTTGATATAAAATGAAAATTGATTAAATACTTAGAACAACCCTCCAAAAACAAGGAAAAAAAATCAAATTAAATTAAAGGATAAAATTAAAGTTCTAAATAACATAAACATCAATACATGTAAAATGAGCAATAACTTAAAGTAGATAAATAATCATATTCAATGCTTCCTTAACTCCATTGTGTATGGTTAACTTTATATTAGTCTTGAGTCTATTATTATACCCTGTATGTTACGTTACGAATCCACCCTTATCTCATCTTTATATAGGTATAAGGGACATTAACTCTAGAAGGAGAAGAGTTTGTGATTTAATATTTATAAAATGTATATAATGAAAATTGTAAATTTAAGATTTTTTTAAAGAAATTTAAAAGATATCGTTAGACAAATCTAGAGTAGTTTAGAATTTATAAAAAAAAATAATAATATGTTATTATAGACAACCAATTATAAAACCTAAACTCTTAAGAATATATATAGTTGTGTGAGTAAGGATCGTTCCCATAAACAATATCTATTCTAGTTTTAAGCTACATGAACAAAAATCGAGAGGAATTTGGGTATAACAAAAATAATTTAAGATAAATAGTTAAGAAACAATCCAAGTTAAAGTATCAAAATCAATTTTTTTTTTGTAATTGATCATCAATACAAGTATATATTAATTCACACTTTGAATATTCATGGTGACTATTTTCCTATCCTTTTGTAGTTATAACTAATTATAAAACAATTGATTCTAACCGCTAAACAACTCAAAACAAATGGTAAAAGTTTAATATAAAATTTAATGTAATAGTGCCTTAAGATTTAAATAGATTGATGAACCTAAATAACACAAATATAATCAAGTGTTCTTTCTAAGATCCAATTGTTTCTAACGAAATAAATCATTAAATTTTACCTGCTTCAAAATAAAAGTGATCAGATAATTATGGTTTTGATATCTTATCTAATAATAAATTACAATAAATTACAAATCAGTATAGAATTAAATAAAATAATCATGATAATAAATATTAAAATACATTTAATACTCAAAGTATAAATTGAACAATGAAAACAAATTAGATCTTATAATTTATTAATTTTAAGACTTTTATTTTCTTTAATCAATAAAGAATTTAGCTACACAGAATCACGATGAAAACTTCAAGAAAAAAATTGATTTTTTTTTAATTTTATTCTTTAATATTATATTAAATAAGAATTATATAAGTTGTTTTTAGACAAATTAAGACATATCAAATTAATAAAACAATTATATATTAAATATATTAAAATTTAATTGGCTCTTTAAAATATCTTTAGATTTTTATTATTAGAGTGGATATAAGCGAATGTATATACATATACACACACGTATTATTTAAAAAGCCATATAATCAACTTGGCTTTTCCAAAAGATGCCGTTAGCTTTCAATTGTATAACAAATTAAGGGACATGTAAACAATGAAAACAAATTGAACTCTCATGTTTATTTCACATTTGACTTTCATTCTATGAACATACCATTTCCAAGTCGGTCTGTTAAATGGGAACCAACAGTCATCGTCCTTGATCACATTTACCTCTTATTTGTTTTAGCTATGCTTGGAGGGAACATTGCTGTTCTCAGCCTTCTGTGATGCTGTTGTTTATGTTCTCGGTAGCTTCTCTTCCGCAATACTTCCTCCTCCTCCTCCTCCTTTTCTTCTTCAAAACTTACATATTGATGCCTGTACTCGTTTAAATTGTTGCAATTGCATGCCTCGACTCACTCTATCAAGCTTGCCAGCAACTGTTCTCAAACCCCACTCAGTTGCATACCTAGACTCACAATCAGCATGCCTATCAATGCTTGTGTTCCAAACCCAACTGGTCGTTAACTTAATCAGAGAGCTAACAGTTTCATGCATGGGAAGTACCCTTTGTGGGCATGTATTGTTTCTTGGATTTAAGAGTTTGCTTTAAGCATAGAAAAGTTGTGTTCTATATGTATCAGTTTATATTCTGGTGGTTCTGAGAAAAAAAGAAGGGAAAAACATGATTTTGTTTTCAAAAACGAGGGTTCAAATCTCTGAGATTCTATTATATAGGCTTTTCCAATGACAGCAATGCCATTTTTAAAAGCTCCACTAAATGTGTTTGGCAGGTGCTTGTGAATGAGTTAGCAATGGCGAGTGCTGGATTATAAAACCGGAAAGGTTTTGAAGATCGTGCTAATTCTTATTGATAGAGACCGGGAGGTGGTATTGGAGTGAAGAACGAGGCTTTTTTTTGTCTTCTTAGCCCACCATCGATTCATGAAAGCAACCTGGATATATAGCCTTCGTGCATGCTTGCTTTTCCATGATCACCTTACTTAATGATTCAATCTTCATTTACAGAGTAGCCATGGACGGCCATCCCACGCGTGCACACGCTGGATATGTTTTTGCAGCTCGTGCTGTAACAGCAACATGCAGCTCTTTTTCAAGTAAAGTAGCTTCATGTGTTCTTATTCACTTATTGTGCAAGCGATCACCCAATTCCATCTCACCTGAAGATACTATTGCTTAACCACTGCATTCATTCATTGCCTTTTAATGATAACTAGATCCTGATCTATTCTGTTTTTCTATCATGTTTAATTTTATTTATCCTACGCTTTTCTATTAATGATTTTTAATTTTTCTTACAATGGGTTCCTATTTCTTTAAAATGTGTGTTAAATTTATAAAAAAAACTTCAATTTTTAAGTAAAGTAATAGCAAGATTGAAATCTCAAGTTCTTCACAAATAAATCTAATATATTAATTACGATATCGAGATTTGCTAAAATTCAATGAAGAGTACTTGAACTCAAAGGTTTTCTAGCAACCAAAAATCATTTATGATTAAATTTTATTTAGTTATCATGTGAAATTACTGTTTGATAATATTTTGATCTTGTATTCTTAAACACAAGATCAAAATTACTAATTCTTCAAAAATAAATATAATATATTAAAATTAAGATTATTTGAATTCAAAGATTTTCGAGTAACCAAATCCTTTTGATTAAATTTTATTTAGTTACCTTGTGTGTTTGATAATACTATGTTTTTAAATAAAAAATATATTAAAATAATATTTTTTAGATTATTTTTCTTTTTATATCAATAAATTAAAACCATTAAAAAATACTTAAAATTATTTTTAAAATAAAAAATAATTTGAAAAGCACTTGAATATTTTTTTTCACGTTACGATTTATTTTTTTAATTTTTTTGGACCTAAGAAAGTTTTTTAACTGCTTTTAAATAGTTTTAATATGTTAATATAAAAATAAAACAATTAAAAATCATTATTTAAATATAATTTTAATTGAAAAAATACCCTTTAAATAGCATCAGCTTATTAAAAATATGTTTGATATTATGTTAAGAGTTGTTTTTCAAAATATTTTTTATTTAAAAATATAATAAATTATATATTTTATATTTTTTTAAAAATTATTTTAAACATTAACGTATTATTTGAAAATATAAAAAATTAATTTAAAAGAACTAAAAAAACTATTTTTTTTAATATTTTTAAAAAACAAAAACCAACAGGCAACGGGTACATATCATGATGCCCAAAGCTTAGGGTTTGACCGTTTAAGTTAAACTGAAAGAAACAAAACTCAAAACCAGAAAGCTAGTAGTCTCTGCATATTGTTTGTTAATGAGTGAAATGGCAGGGAGTTCTTCATCACAGTCACAGGCTCCCAAAATCCTACTAGCGAAGCCTCCCGGATTGGTGACTTCTGGACCGGCGGTGTCTGCCGCTGCTGCTAAATTTGGACGCGAAGATGAAACAGCGCCGCACCATCACCATCACCATCGGTCTCGTCTCCCTTCAATTACCTCTCTCAATCTCCTCTCCGATTCTTGGGACTTCCACATTGATCGCTTTCTCCCTGTATGTAACAAATACCACTTCTAACATAGCATAATAATTTCCTCAGTTTCGTAAATTATTTGTTTTTATATATTTATTTCTAATCTATTCATACATTTTGGATCGGATCAGTTCCTGACGGAGAATACAGATTTTACGGTGGTTGGAATAATTGGCCCGCCTGGGGTTGGCAAGTCCACAATATTGAATGAGCTTTATGGCTTTGATGGAACCTCGCCAGGTTATCCACTTATATTTGATTCTTTACAAGTTATTTTAACAAAGGAATGAACGAACAGGATGACAATACCTTCTGTATGCTATATATATGTATATATACAGGGATGCTTCCGCCGTTTACTGTGCAGTCTGAAGATAACCGAGCAATGGCAAGGCATTGTACTGTGGGAATTGAACCCAGGATATCTGCTGAGAGGCTTATTCTTCTTGATACCCAGGTCAGGCATTTTTTTTTATATATAATTGAAGTCACAGTTTCATAAACTCAATCTGAAAATTATTTTATCCTATTAAACTTAAATGAGTTCGCGAAACATAAATGAATATAAATAATGCACGCTTTGGCTGATTTGAAGCTCTTTTAGATTTTTGGGTTCAGGGGCTCAATCTAAAATGACTTTATCTAGTCTCTTGAATTCATTGGATTTTTCCTAAATTCATCTGAATCTTTAAGATTCTCATCCCAGACTTTTCACAAAAAACTGTCAGTTTCAGTTAATATTTTGTTGATTCAAGTAGAAATTCGCTGAGTCCAACTTGAAGGGAATTGATTGATCGGCTCTTATTGATAAAAGAGCATGGAGATAGACATGGGATGATGACTCTAGGAGATAAGGATGGGAAGAGAACAAACACACATGGGAGAGTAATACAATGTGTAATCAGGTCTGGAGATACTTAACCCTGTCCTGTGCCTGATTTGGGTTCTCTTAGGTAGCGTTTTTCTACATCTTAAGACAAAAGAGACGAAGATATTTGGGACGGAGGGGACATGTCCCGTTGCCCTTTCTATTTTGAAAGGACAAAATTCACTCCAAAACTATTCTCGAGACCTTTATTTTTAAGTCTCTGTCTCCTTCCGTGCAACCAAACATGTTTCTTCCCCTGTTGTATCTGTCTCTTCTTTTATCCTAGGACACTAACCAAACACAACCTATTCAATTTACACCAAAACCCACCTACCCTGCTCATTTTACACCCTCCATTTAGGTGGGATAGGCCAAGTGTTGTGGGTTTTCCACCCCATTTTCATCCATGTAAAGAGACTATGCTTGTGTAATTCTTGCATTAAATTTACTTGCTACTTAACAAGGTCACTTGTCTACACATATAAAACAGTAGTTTGGTTTATGAACATCAAATCCTACACCCCTGTTTGATATTCATTGTTCTGATACCATAAAGCAAATGCTACGCCATCTTCTTTTTCTGTCTATTCTCATATACTATACTGAAAATTTTATCTTTTCCTTTTACTTTTTTAACTGCTTTTTTTCTTAATTTGCAGCCTGTTTTTAGCCCTTCTGTTTTGGCAGAGATGATGAGACCTGATGGCTCATCCACAATTTCAGTTTTAAGCGGTGAAAACCTTTCCACTGAGTTGGCTCATGAACTTGCAGCTATTCAGGTAACTGGAGAGGAACTGTACTTCTAATTTCATGGTTGGAGTGAAATATAGTAACTAACTGTGTTGAGTAATTGTGCATAGTCCGTCATATTTTCTTGCAAGTACATCCTTACAGTTATTGAAAGATAAAATGCCTGATGAAATTCTATGTTTCTGGTTGTGCTGCAAGGATTCATTATAGCTTGGTGTTCTCCTAGCTTCCATTTGTCATGTCCTGCTGGTGGTATCAGATGGAGTTTATGATGATAGTATGCGGCACTTAATGTTGACGGTATTTCTTATTTCATGGCCTTTGCACATACTAATGTTGTATGCTCCATAAATTTGGGAGTAGACAGCTTTCTTTAAACAATCTAGTTCTGTTCATTTGACAGTCACTAGGAATTTGCTTTTTTCTTTGTTAATCTGTGCTCATAATTTGGACAAAAAAGCTTCCTTGTTTGTTAGTAATTTAGTACTTTTAGAGTTTTATTGTTCTTTGGGTTGTTGTTCATATTTTCTATTTAGTTGAGGATACTACAGTTTGTCGGTGTCAAACACTATATAAAAACCATATGCTTTTTAAAAGTCAGAGATTCTTTCAAATCCTTCAATCCTCTTCTATAGGGATTTGCCCTCATTTATAAGTTGTTTTTTCTTCTTGCTCTAGTTTTCCCTCTGCAATAGGGAATTCTACTTCTCTACATTTGCTACTACCCTATCCCATATCAATTTTGGTATAAGAGCTCGACCCCAATCCGAACCCTTAAACCAAAAATCACTAAAAAAATCTAGATTACCAGCCCTCATTTCTTTGCTGTCAAGGAAAAAAAAAAGAAAAAAGAAAATAGAAGACTTCATGTATGAAGATTATGATTATTTTGGCAAGTCTGCTTGTATAAGTTGGGTATTATTTGTTCGAATTCACCAGTTCTTGTATCGGATCAGTGATGAAGTACTTTATGGGATTTTTGAACCTTGTGGCTTTGTGGAAGAGATTATTATGTATAACAAAGCAATCATAGTACACTTTCGATTTCAACAAAGTGCAACTAGCAACTAGCAGAATGTGAACAAATCATGGCTTGCCCATTCCTTTCCAGAATAACTTATGTACCTACTACTATTTTCTCAATAATTTCATCATCACACATCAATCATTGTTGTTGCTCAACATCACTTATCTAACAATGCATCTCAAAATCTGATTTAATCTTTATAAGTTGGGTTTGAGGCTACTAACTTTATCTGGTAAGACACAAATTGCATCCTTTAAGCATTTGCTAATACAGTTGTTAGATGGTTTTTGGTACTATATCCTCATGGTTGTATATGGTCACGCATGCATTGATTATTTCAAAACTATATGTCAGGTCAGATGTATATCTTTAAACTTCATATGAAGGTACTTGAAAAACATTGTTGCCCAGGACTTCAAACAGCTAAATGTTTTTTTCTTTTTTTTTTCAAAAAAAGATTATTTATTGGAGTTTAATCCAAATGAGGAATTTGGTTAAAGGTTCAAATATCCAAGCTTAGAATTTAAAGTTTTTCTGGGATGCAACTTCAATAAGGAGGATAAGAGGACAATGCCTTCAAGTATGCTTGTAGCGTTAGTGAGAACTAATGTGCTCACATATTGAAAAAGTAACTACCATATATGACCTGGGAAAATGAAAATAAATTTCTACTGAGTGTCCAAATCTAATGTATACATGAATATGCGATGAGCACAAAGGAGAGATAGCAAAAACAAGGTGTTTGATTGTTCTTGAGATGCCTGATGGTCTATGCCTTATGATAACATGGTAATATGTCATTCTATATCACTCAGAAAGTAATTCTTTATTCAGGCCATACTCTTGTAACTTTTTGCAATTTGATATGTATCTTTGCCATATGATAACATGGTAATATGTCATTCTATATCACTCAGAAAGTAATTCTTTATTCAGGCCATACTCTTGTAACTTTTTGCAATTTGATATGTATTTTTGTTTACTTTAGCTGCCTTTTAATGCATTGTTTGTATATGAATGTTTATTTTATTATTTTTTGTTTCTTGTGTGGTTCTTTTTCCTCACAAAGTAGGTAGCTATGTTTTATCACTACTAAAATATCTGTACTGAAGTTGCATGAAACTATACTCTGTCTTTGTTCATGGTATGAAAGAACAATTTTTACAAAAAGTTATGATGCCAATCTTTGATTGTTTCTTGGCCAATATTTCAAGATCACTAGAAACTGGATATTCTGATGTGTTGCCTTTTCTCAAATACCTGTTCTATGACCCTTGCATTTTGTTTGTCCTTTTGCTTTCTACTGGAATTTCTCACTTGGTTTATCTATCTTGTACAATCTATATAAATCTTACTGGGTGCTATGTATTTGCAGGTTGACTTGCTGAAACATGGCATACCTGATCCATCTTCACTAAACTCGGCATATTTGCAGAGTTCTAATGCAGGGCCTGAAAAAGAAAACAAGGATAAAGTCTCAGAAGCTGAAGAGTATATGGCTACTCCACTCTTTGTACATACAAAGTGAGTTGTCATTTTATTCAATTCTAATAAATTGCAACTTAGCTTATGGAGAAAAAATAATTCAGTAGTGAGTCTTTGAAATAAGTTATATAACTAGTTGACATGATCAACTTTTCCCTCTCTCCATGTAGGGCATATCTCATATGTAATTATTGTATTGATAATCAGGGTGTTCATTTTTCTATCTCGTTACCCTACTCTGATTTTCAAGGATATATTTCTTGCTTTTAGGAAGCCCAAGTTAGCTAACAAAATACTGTGATCACGTAACACTTGATTTATGATCTATTAATGCAGGAAGGTTAATGATCTATTAATGCATAAAGGCTAGGTTTGTTCTAGGCTTGTCATTTTTTTTCGCTCTTGCATTAGAATATATGGAAGTCACTTGTTCTGTATTCATGGTGGTCAAGACATGCTCACATGCAGTAACAACCAGGAAATTTTAAGAGTTATGCACATGTGGGCATGTTTACATGATTGGCCAGATGTTGTCTGCAGGGCTCACATGCAGCCAGAGAAATAAATAGAAATAAAGCTGTTATCGTCAATGAGCAGTGTCTATGGATTTCATGAAATAAAATCCTTGGAATGATGATACATCTACAATAGCATGACAATGGTTTTCAAAAATTTTGCATGTACATCTACTATAAATGGGGA
The DNA here is from genome assembly GCA_015708895.1 of Populus ilicifolia. NCBI lineage: Eukaryota > Viridiplantae > Streptophyta > Magnoliopsida > Malpighiales > Salicaceae > Populus > Populus ilicifolia. The sequence goes on along the minus strand of SRLM01000835.1, from coordinate 66,059 downwards.
GATACAGATCTCAATTCAACATTTTTGCATCTAGTGCATTGTCTGTCATCGATGTTGCTCAACTTAGATATCATTTCCTAATTGCTTGAAGTCTTATTCAAAGTTATCTTGTTATCATGTGATATGGAGTTCTCTCTTTCTGGGAGCAGAAGCACCTGTCTAATCCTCTTTTTTGCAGGCTGCAAGATGAAGATTTTACTCCATGTAATTTTGTGGAACTGAGGAAGGAACTAGCACAATATTTCAGCTCCTCATCATTCATCAAAGAAAAGGGTGGAAGCATGGAAAAAGAGCAGATCTCTTATTCTGTGCCTTCAAACAGTCATGATAATGATCCAGATTCAAACTCTATCAATTTATTTGTCATTCCATTAAAGGACAAAGATGACTCTCTTAAAGCTCAGTACAAAAGTTACATCTCTGCACTATGGAAGTTGCGAGATCAGGTTCCTCTCCTTCTCTCTTATGGTCAAATGCAGTCACATATTTTTTCCTCATCTGATAAGATAAAACCTATCAACAAAGATATTGATATTCTTTTCCCTTGACAAACTACAATGTCTGCAAATTTGAAAAGGTTTGCTGTTTCTTCAGGTTTTATCAATGAACGGCCTGTCCTTCGCTAGGGCAGTCTCAGAACGTGACTGGTTGAAAAATTCTGCCAAGATCTGGGAATTAGTTAAAGGCTCTGCAATCATTGCAGAGTATGGCCAAGCACTTCAAGGTTCAGGGATGTTTTGGAGGTAGGAGTTCGAGTTTTGCGCTAGGGAGCACAGGTTGACACCCGGATTTGAAGTGGGGAAAAAGGGTTTGCAGTCCCCCGCCCTACCACTTAGCAATGTCACCAATATTTGTCTTCGATGCAATAAGCCAGCCTGCTTGGCTTCGTGTCCACAACCAGGATTATTTAAATGTATGATTCGTGCTGTATTTTTGTTGGAATTTCAAGGACATGTTAATAATGGTTGCGAGAGAAATGATTACGAGACTGGTAAGTTGTAGATCAGGTAATCAATCGTGCGCAGCATTTCATTGCCTTGCGACTTCTTGAGAGGCCTTGTTATATGGCATGCAAATACTGGCTAGAAATGCTACCGTTCGGTCTTTAAAGGATTCGACCATGCGTCACGCAACTTTCAATCACAAATAATAGTTGGATGTCCTTTGCAATCCCCATAAACTTCGGCCCTGACTTGAAGCTGCTGTCGGGCCTTTTCGTGTGAGTAGATTAAATCAGCATTTCAGGTCCAAATAATAGCAGATTACTAGCTTAAAGGAACCAGTGCAACTTTTAAAAACAACATCCAATAAGACAACTAGGGGTGTTCAAAAAAACCGAGAAAACCGATAGAAAATTAACCGAAAAAACCGAACCGAGATAAGAAAACCGATTAAATCGATTATTAAACCAAAAGATCTTTCCGGTTCTGTTCGGTTTCTGTTTCACCACCAAAACCAGTGAACCGAACCGGCTACCCATTAAAATAAAGCTAGCAAGGCAGAAACAACCTAGTATAAATACTAAATGCTTAAATGGTACAGTAAAATGTAAACTTAATTCATTTAGTTTTCATCTGCAGCCGCTGCTCACACCAAACCAACCTTCTTCCTTTCCCTTTCAATTTTCATCTTCTCTGTCTCTTGCTCCTTGCATTTCTGTCTCTTCTCTAGTTGATTAATAAATAAATAACCCGTATCTCTGTATCCATCTAGTAGACTTGCAGTGGAAAAAAACTCTAACAAAACCCCTTGTGTCTCTCTTCACCTGCAGCAGAAAGAGTCAAAAAGGTAAAGTTTACTGTTTATGCATTGTTAATTTTGTTCTGGCCTTCGTGTGCTTGTAAGTTTTACTTATAACATTTGTTCCATTAGAGATCTCTGACCTCTTCTTCTTTTTTTTATCTTCTTGTAGCTAGGGTTTTTACTTTTTTCTTCAGGTTTGCCCCCTTTTACCTGACTCTCTCTTTTCTGTTGATTTGTATTAATATCGATTTATTGATTTCTTTGTTTAGCATTATTAACTTCAATATGTATTGGATTGGTTTATCTTAATTGCTTTGATTTGTATTATCATTTTTTTTATCTGTATTATCAAATATCAATATGTTTTATCATGATTGCTTTGCTTGCTTATCAATCTATTTTCTGTTATATTAATTCTAGGCTACTGGCAGTATGTTCAGGACTTCATTCTGTTTTATTCTGCATTCTGTTCAATTTTCATGTATGATCTGTTAAATGTTTAGTCCTGCTAAGTGCTAATAATTATATAAGATAGAGATTGCGTGAGAATCCATATGAGGGAGTGAAATAATTCAATAAAAATCTGAATAAGTTAATGGAACTGAGGCCTTGATTGAGTAAACTGTGTTGTATTAGCATGTGTAAATGCCATGGACTTTCAAGGTTTTGCTTGCTCTTTCCTTCATTTTTAGAATAGAAATTGGTCCATTACAAACCTTTTGCAATTAAAATTGGTCCATTACAGACTTTCAGGTCCATTACATGTAAATTTATAGTATGCAGGTTTTTTAGAATAAAGAGGTGATAGATGTTTTTTTGCAATAATATGAACCTAACATGGTGCTCAAATTCTGCTTGATTCTCAATTGTAGTCAGATGTTGATTTATGTTGTTATTTTCTTAATTTTAGATGGATAATGGGGAAAATTCTATATCTAATGAGTCAAATCCTTCAAGTTCAGAACCAAATTCTTTGCCTATTCCAGTTCCAGTCACTACCTCCAGCACAAACAGCAACACTGAAGAAGGTAATCCATCTTCTAGATGTAATAAAAGAAAAACATCCCAAATTTGGGATCACTTTAAAAAACTAGATGGTAATGCTTAAACTCTTAGGGCTGCATGTAAGTATTGTGGAAAAGACTATGTATGTTATACTATACTTAATGGGACTAGTAACATGTGGAGTCATCTAGGCGTATGCAAAAACTTCCCTTTTATCATTGATTGAAAACAAAAAAACTCTAGTTTTAGAACCTAAGCCTAAAATAAAAGGGGGTGATAATGAAGAGGAAAATTTGGTGACTGTTAAGGCAGTGGGTTATAATTATGAAGAGTGTAGGAAAGCCCTTGAAAAAATGGTTATTCTTGATGAGCTTCCTTTTAACTTTATAGAAAATCAAGGATTTAAATCATTTTGTAAAGTAATGCAGCCTAAATTTGATGTTCCTTCTTGTTTGATGATTTGGAGAGATTGTTTGAAAATTTATTTAGTAAAGAAGGAGAAATTAAAGAAAGCTCTTAAGGATCAACGTTTATGTTTAACAACTGATACTTGGACATCAATCCAAAATATTAATTATATGTGTTTGACTGCTCATTGGATTGATGAAGGTTGGAACTTGAATAAAAGAATTCTAAACTTTTGTCAAGTTTCTAATCATAAAGGTGAAACCATTGGCCAAACGATTGAGAGTTGTTTACTGAAATGAGGAATTGATAAGATTTTAACAGTTACTGTAGACAATGTAAGTTCAAATAATTTGATAATAAAATATCTGAAAAGAGTAACAATTGGGTGGGCAACTAATATATTGTCAAATGACTTCATACATGTTAGATGTTGTGCACATATTGTTAATCTTATTGTCTGTGCGGGGTTGAAAGATATTGATGATTCAGTAGTTAAAATTAGGAATGCAGTAAGGTTTGTTAGATCTTCTCCTTCTAAACAACTTGTTTTTAATCAATGTGCAGAAAGGTTGAAAATTGGGAGTAAAAAATCTGTTTGTTTGGATGTTGCAACTAGATGGAACTCTACATATATGATGCTAGATGCGGCTGTTAAATTTGATGTGGTTTTTTTGAAGTTAGAAAAAACCGATCCTAGGTATTTGAGTTACTTTGAGGTTGATTCACAAGGAAAACAAAAAAACTTAGGTCCTCCTACTTTAAAAGATTGGGAAAAGGCTAGATCTTTTGTCAAGTTCTTGAAATTATTTTACACGGTTACATTGAAATTTTCTGGCTCGTTGTATGTGACATCTAATTCTTTCTTTCATGAATTGATTTCTATGCACACAAGCATATCTTAACTTTGTAGAAGTGAAGATGTTTATGTAAGTAAAATGACAAAGAATATGATGGCAAAATATAAAAAATATTGAGGGGATCAAGATGCACAAAACTTTTTGTTGTATGTGGCTGTTGTGTTAGATCCACGTTTCAAATTGAAGTATGTGAGATTTTGTTTTGGAAGATTATATGATGTTGAAGAGGCTGAAAATTTTACAATTAAGGTTAAAAATACTTTGCTAAGATTGTTTGAGCATTACATAAATGTTGATGAGAATGTTGAGGTTGTTCATAGTGTTGGAACAAGTATAAATGAAAATGTTAATGTTGATTTAATGGTGGTAAATGATGATATGTTGGATGACTTGACTTCTCAATTCAAAAAATATTTAGAGGAAGAGGGTAGTGTCAAACAAAAAAATGAGGTTGAGAGATATTTGGGTGATGATTGTGAGGATCTGAATGATTTTAAATTAGATATTTTGAGTTGGTGGAGGTGTAATGCTACAAAATACAAGATTCTTTCTAAGGTGGCACAACACGTGTTAGCCATCCCGGTATCTACAGTTGTTTCTGAAGCAGCATTCAGTACTGGCGGTCGTATATTAGATCCATTTCGAAGCTCTTTATCTCCATCGACAGTGCAAGCACTTGTTTGTTGTCAGAATTGGTTAAGTTTAACACCAATTCCAATCAACATTAGAACCTTCATGGATTATATTGAAAATTCTAAGATGATTGAGTAAGGTAATTTCTCTTACAAATTTAAATATAGTTATTTTATAATATTGTTTATTTACATATGTTTAATCTAACATTTTAATTTATGTTTTTGTAGAATTTGGTGAAAGTTTAAAAATCTCAATCGATTGTTTGTGAGTACCAAGTAGTATTGGTGGCTTGGTGCAATCTTGGAATATAATTGTTTTGGGTAATTAATTTACTTTACCTTGTTAATTTCCCTTAAAATTTTGCATACTTAATTATTTCAATAGTTGAACTCTAATATGTTGCTAATTTGCTATTGTTTTTTTTATAACATTATCCTTGCTGGAATTTTTGGATGTTGGTGTTACTCGGTTTTTTTCTTCAAAGTTCAAATTATGCCGGATGTTTATAATAATTTTTTGCTGGTTGTTAATGTATTTCTTGTTAATGTTAACTTTTCTAGTGCGAACATACTTTTAATTTGAAGTTTTAAAATTTGATCATGCATCTTGCATATTGCATTAATTTAGCACTTTAGGAAGTATATTAAAAGTTAGCTAATTTAGATATCTATAGAATTTTAATTAATGTCTAAATTCATGTTCATATTTTAATTTACATTAAAAGTTAGTCAATTTACATTAAAAGTTAACCATGTGAATTACCTTAACATTATAAAACCGAACATCACTCTGCTTTAAATTTTAAAGCTTAATTTAATGTAAGGTAAAAAAAATTTTCTTTAAAATGAATTTCTGCCTTTTGGGATATTTTATAATGAATAAAAGATTAAATTTTCCCAAACTATAAGCCAATTTAAAGAAAAAACCAAAAAAACTCATGGGATTAGGTTTCCCGGTTTTTTCCTTAAAAAACCGGATTTAACCAAACTGGACCGGTTCGGTTTGAACCAGTTTCCGGTCCGGTTTGGTTACTTTTTTACAACAATACAGTAATTCGGTTCGGTTAGTTTTTTTAGTCTAAACCGAACCGAACCAAACCGTGAACACCCCAAAAGACAACATGTGAAGGTCAAAATACTGTAAGCTTAGCTGAAGGCATCGGTGGTGTACATATAATAAGGTAACAAGAGTCTAATACAAGAAAATTAATGAGAACAATCCCGAGGGTGAAGGTGTAGCTTAATTAAAATTAATGAGAACAATTATAAGGGTGAAGGTGTAGCTTAATTAAAATTAATGAGAACAATTATGAGGATAAGGGTGTAGTTTAATTGGTTAGGTTTTAGATTTGCTTTTTAGAATTTATTGGTTCGAGTTTTATAAACTTAAGATTACTAGAGGCTTGCGAAATTAGTTAAGATTCATATAAACTAGTTTGGATATCTACTTTAATAAAAAAATAATAATGAGAATAGAGCTTTGAGTTCTAATATATAAGTTATAATACATGTACAACACTATACTTGATAAAATGAGCTGGCCTGAAACATGAACCTTTGAAAATGAAGTATGAATCTCTACGAACAAAACTGACTTGCTAACAAAACTAACTTGCTGCTAAAAGATTAAAGATTAGTAAGTATATTGGCAAGTTAATCTTATGAAGTTATGAATTTAACACAACTTTTGCAACTATATCTTGTTTAAAATAATAGTCACCCTAAACATGTTTTTTTGTGTGTATGAAAAAAAAGTTAAGGAGGTAATAAGTGGCTTCTAAATTATCATAATATAATGATAGTCTGACTCTGTAGATGATCATACAATTGTTTTTAGCTTTCCAACAAGCAAGATTAGAACCAAGAAAATCAGCATAACCAATAAGAGTTGGTAAAAGCAGGCAGATGGAAAGAATTGTCCAGTACCATGAAGACTCATATTTTTACTAACTATATTCCAATGACTCATATAAGGTGAATGAATAAATTGATAGATTTTATTAACAAGATAATAAATGTTACATTGGAAAAATTGAGCTTTGGCCATTAATGATAAATTCAAAGGATTTAACAACAACAAAAAAATAAGGTAAAAACAGAGGGAAGGCCAAGTGTGAAGAGATAAAAGACTGGGTAAAAAAAGAAGAGTGTATAGAAAAAGTAGCGAAATACTTTAATTGTTATGCAAAACAAAGTGAATTTAAACATACTTATTTTTTTCTAATATGACTATGATTTTACTCTTATATAAGAATGCATACTTTAACATTAACAAACTTGATTCTTATGTTTCTAGTATATATTTTTATTTTTTATAGGAATTTAATGATGTTTTTTCTTATAAATCTTAGGGAGATTGCCACTTATAAGAGAAATAAAACATCAAATTGACCTAGTACTAGGTTCAATTATTTCTAATAGACCAATTTATAGAAGTAATCTTGATGAAACAAAGGAGTTTCAAAGACTAGTGAAGGAGATAACGTCAAAAAGATACATTAAAAAAACATGAGTCCATTTGTTGTTCCATACTTTTAAAAGACATTTGAATCTAGATTGCATAAAAATATAGGTTGTTCTAAGTTGAAAGTTTTAAAATTAGAATTTTTTTACATGGTTATGATGATTTGTTGCTTTTATTAGTTCTTTTTTATTCAAGTACATTTGGTTATGATAATGTGGGTTGCTATGGCCAAAACAGTCTAGTTTAGAGGCTTAAAATGTGTTTTATGTGTTTAGCAGCATTCTGGACTTTTTTCTAGGTTGTTGGGTATGTGTTCTTCGCGTTCATCTGATAAACTTTATTATAGGTGCTAATTTTAAGTCTCATTTTGATTCAATTCTGCTTTCTATAAGTTCATATATCATTATTAGTAAATAATATAGGACTTTCGAGTATTAATAACTTGTTTTTTAGGGTTTTAATCTTAAAATTTTAATTTTGAACCGAAATTTATTTATGATAAAATCATAATGTTTGAGTAATAATCAAAGCAAAATGACACTTGATTCTTAATTTATGATTGATTATGAACAAAAACATGCCTTTTATTATTTAAGATCTAGTCTAGTTTGAGAGTTATGTCTGCTGGGTTCTTGATGAATGTTCTTCATGTTCTTTATTTTTCATATGCTTGATTCGTTTCAACAAAAAAAAATTAAGTTTTTATGTTTTTCTTATATTGGATTTGTTTCGATCCTGAGTTTTTGTTTTGGTTTGTTTTCAAGTCAATCTGGTTGGATCAAGACCGAGTTAGTTCTTAGGCCTTTTTTGGTTTGCTATTATTTTTTACAAGGTTTATTTGGTTTAAAGGTGTGCTTAAAAAAATATATACTCTTTAGGCTTGTTTTGGATAATTTTTATTTCAAGAAAAATTCTCTCTTTTTTTTTTACCAAATAACGTCTTATAAAAATACAAAAAAAAATATAAAATAACAATAAAAATTTTCCTTTTATGTTACATATAACCAAGTTTCCTAAAAAAACAAAAATCATATCTTAATTTTTTTATTAAAAAAAATTAAAGTGTATGTTTTATTTTTTTAGCATGCATATTGAATTTAATAATCAATTTATTGAATCTATAAGAATTTGACTGATATTCCAATAATCACTAAAGTTTTAATTCATGAAAATTAATGGTTAATATTTTAGTATAAATATTGGATCTATAAGTGAGACTGATATTTTAATACTAGGAGTTGACTATAAAATTTTTAGAGTTATTCTAAATATTCACCAATTTTAATTGGAAGTATTTTTCATTTCAATATATGAATTATAAAAAATCATTTTTATAAAAATTTATTTGGGTACATGAGCTCATAATAAATTCTTAATATCAAATTTATTCATATGAAAAAATCTCAATCATAAACCATAAACAAACCACTAATTAGGAATCCATCAAAACCTTTAAATCATGTTCAAACCACACAATGCAACTTAGCTTTGATAGAGTGTGTTATAGGTGCTAATATGTTCCTTAACTATAATTAATCCCTTGCCTTTTAAATCTCTAACAAGACTAATACACTTGAGTTTCCCAACAACCCTAAACCAAATAACTAGACAGCAACTCCCTTAACCTTCTTGCTGTCGTTCACCCATGAGCGACAATGCATTATATACACCTTTACTTGTTTCTAAGGAGTTTGAGTTGATATTTCTATAAACTTTATTTTGGGTTTACCTAATAGGTCAGGGAAAAAAAAGGACTCCACATTTGTTATTGTAGATAGATTTTCTAAAACAATACATTTCAATTATTGCCATAAAACTGATGATGCAATGAATATAATAGATCTATTCTTTAGGGAGGTAGTTCAATTAAATGGTATTCGAAGAAGCATTGTGTCTGATCAAGATGTTAAGTTTTTGAGCTACTTTTGAAAGATTTATGGGGCAAGTTAATAACTAAACTTTTATTTTCTACTACTTATCATCCATAAACAAATGGTTAAATTAAAGTAGTAAATAAGACTTTAATTCAATTATTAAGAGTTATTGTTCAAAACAATATTTAAAATTAGGAATATTATTTGTCATTTATTGAGTTTTTATATAATTGTAGTATGCATTCTATTACTGATTATTCATCATTTAAGATTATTTATGATTTTAATCCTTTAATATCATTAAACTTGATTCCTTTTGTCTTTTGATAAAAGGTTCAGTCTTAATGATAATAATAATAAAAAAGATACAAATGATGAAAGACTTATATACAAAGAGATAACAAATAGAAAACAAAATGAGCAATATGCATTCAATCATCTACGCTTGAAATTTACAAAGAATAAAACTTTTTTGGATCAAGTTTGAATATTCTATAAAAGTTCTTCAATAAAATTTTAAAAATAAATAAAAGATACTCTTCAAAGTTTCAAATCTTAATCAGCAATACACATCTAAATTTGTAATTTAGCAAGGCACAAATTTTAGCTTAATTTTACAAATAAAAAAAGTTATTATATATCAAATTTAAAGAAAGAATAAGATGATTGTTTATTCTTTTATAAAAATATTTTGAATAGAAATTATACTCAATCATATATTTTAATATAATTAAATAATTATACATGTGTGCTTACTTAATTTTCATGTCTTCAAAATTATTTCTATAGATGTTATTTCATAGTAATTGTGATAAAATAAATTCCATATTTGAAGAGATATTCTAAAGTAACATGGAAATAGTTAGGTGAGTGGATGCATGAGTTATAATATTTTATAGATGAATTTATTTGTTATTGTTTTAGGTTTGATGACAAAGTTGTAATATTTAATAAAATGATTCATTAATCATGTAATGTAATGATATTTCTAGAAATAATTTTATGCATATAATTTTAGCTTTTTTATTGATTTTTTTTAAATCATATCAGTGAGGATATAAGGTGTTAATTATAAGGGTGTTCAGGGATATAATTGGGTTAGAGTTAAGCCTGTAATTGTATCTATTTTAATTTTTTATATTTTAATAATTGTAAACTTGATCCAATTAATTTTTTAGACCTAAGTGTGTCGGATATATTGTATTGGATTATTTTTTTGTGTGTGGATATTACAAATATTCATGAATTGAGCTTATATTTTTAATTTTTATGGGTCCATATTTAGATGCATACCTAAAACATAGATTGTAGGTGTCATGACACCCCTAATATTAGTTTTATTTTTTTACATATTGCACGACCATTAAATTTTAATTACCTTTCCCTCCAATAAAAAAGTCAAGACAAGTTTTTGTTATGTTAAAGAAATTTAATATGAAATTTATTAATAGAAACTCCTAAGCTTAAATATCTTTAAATAACATAAAAATAAATATTTAATCCACAAAACTAACTATCAAATATAAAAATAAAAAAAATATGAGTTAAATTGAGATCATCGAGTTTTAGAAATCCTAACTCATGTTATCCATTTTTAGGTTTTTTTTTCACCAACTATCTTCTATAATATTTACATTATTCGACTTTGGCAGACTAGATTGAGTCAAATAATGCAAATATTATAGATAGATTAGGTTTTTTAAACTCCTTTAGCTATATACTTTATAAACTATAAAATGTAAATTGTGATTTCAAAAAAATAAAAGTAAAAACAAAGTAAGAAAAATGACTAAAAAAATCACGTAAATTATTTCTTTTTTTTATTGTAAACGAACAAATAGTTAATAATTATTTATTCATCGTACATTTTAAGAAAAGAAAAGTAAAAAAGAGTCCTATTTAAAAAAATAAAGATACAAGTAAAATGGATAATTTTGAAATGAAAATATTTTTATCACTTTTGGTGAGTCAATAATTTTATTTTCTCTTTCTTTTTTGTGTTTGATTTTTTTTTTCAAAATAAATCTACATAATAACTAGCCAGACATCATTAGTTACATTTTAAATATCATAAATGTTTTTAGAAATATTCTGTATAGAAATCTCTCATCATAACTAGTTTCCAATGAACGAGCCTCAATTAAATATTTCATAATTCATCTTTTTTTATTTGTTTCCGACACCATAACTAAACTATGGATAAGAAGTTCATGTATCATGGTTAGTGAATTATTTTTGGACCAATTTTCGCATCAATTAAAAATTAAAGTCATCACTTTGTAGATTAGGTCAATGTGTATTAATCAAATCTAAGTATTGGATTATATGAATCCACTAACAGTATATATTTAATTATATTTTTTAATTAAATATTCATTGCTTGCTTTTGCAATGTAATTAGCTTAATTTAATGATTTTGCCAGCTTACTTTATAAGAACTTTAGTATAATTTGCAGCTTTCGTTTTCAAAAATTTGGAAGTTTTTTAATGGAAAAATCGACAAAAGGTTCCTAATGGGCTGACTTTAGAGGCCCACACAACTTCCGAGCAAAAGAAAACAGCTCCATCCTATCTTTTCCATATATAACAAAAAAATCCCGAATATTTCTCTCGTTTTGTTTTTAGATATTTACTGTCCTGCGTAACAGAGAGAAAGAGCGACGATGGCATCGAGCTTGCTAAGAAGCCTTGTAAGCCGAAGCAGAAGCAGATCGTCCAGTGTTGGTGCTGCTTTGAGCACTAGAAATTATAGTTTGGTTAGCAATCAAATCAGTAATCACACTGCCAAATGGATGCAGGTATTTTCTTCTTCGTTAATTTGGTATTTTTATTTGGATTACATGTCCAATTCTTCAAATTGATGTTTTTGGAGAAAGGAGATTCCAAATTGAATTTTATAATATAGTGTCGATCTTCATTTTGTTTTTATTTATACCAGAATCCAAATTGTTAAGGTTTTTCTTTAATCTTCCTTATTTTTTTTTTGTTAGACTCACTGATAACTTTATCTATGGTAAATTTAGGAGTCATTGGATAAGTTTGATTCTTTAATCTGGGCAGATTCTGCGTTATTGATTTAATGGATTAGAAGAATGGGTGGCTTTTACTTTTGAACCATTAGAAAAGTAAAGTTATTCTCAGATGTTAAGATTCATTATCATGACCTAACTATGATGATAATCAGTCAGCTGAAATTCCCATATCCTTTCAGTTTAAACTGGCTGTTGTTTTGTTTGATTATTTGAGTCGTACAATATATTTGAAGCAATTGCCTAAAATGTTAATAATCACGTATTTTTGTTGCCAAGGGTATTCTGCTGCGGCAAACGTTTTTTAAGGATAAAACAAAATAAGTCTTTGAACAAAAACCTTGTTTCTTTCCTCGTGTTGCTTATGGTCTACTTGCTTGCATATGTTACAATTATTTGTGCATTTTTTCACTTCAAATCATTTTTGTAGGCCATAGTAATGATAAATGCATAGTCAGGTCAGTGCTGCATATAGGCTTTTGCTTGAGAACTATGGGGATTGGGTGGGTATGTTGTATATTTAAGAAACCAGAAAACTGGTTCTATGGGAAACACGCATTGATCATTGACATTTTGTTCCATAAACCATGGCGTTAAGTTGTGGATCAAGCAATCATAAATGATCGTCTTTTGTGATGATAGACTTAGTATGTGTTTGGATGGGAGATAGCTGTAGTTTTTTTTTATATATATATATATATATATAAAACATGTTCTTTTAGCTTTTGAAGGTGTGGTTTGTGCTTAAAGGGTGTTGTACCTTTGAAAAAAAGTCACCACACCTCCAAGCCAAACACACTCCTAGACACAAATCTCTTATTCCAAAATTCACACAAGACATTGGTCTTAGCAACTTTGAAAAGTCTAGATAATGTAACATGCTACACTTGTTTGTATGCTACACTTTTTTGTGTTTTGTGAATGAAATATTTACCATATGTCTTCAACCTAGTGTGTGTTGTTTACCTTCCTGATTAAAATGTTTATAATGATTTACATGCCTTTTATTAAAACGTATGCGCTCTCTTGCATAACTATTTCTGAGTGTCGGTGTGTAGAGACAAATACTACTGTTTGCTAGGACATTTTCTTTCATGCCAAGCTCATAATACTACTAGAAGTCCCTTGCAACTTATATCATCCTTCATCTTGTGAAAGCATTTAAAAAAATTGAATGATCTGCTCTCTTTTTATGTTTGTGTCTGATTTTAGATTGTTGTAGTAATAGATGGAGTACCTAGGTTCATGCATGCTTTTCTATACATCTTCTTATTTACTGCTTAAATCTTTTATTCCGCAATGTTTCACTTGTTGATGGAGGACATGGTTTGTCTTGTCTTTTGTCAAGTTTTTGAATGCTAAATGATGATTTAGTTGTTATAATTTCTTGGAATAACACATTCTTGATGTAGAACCAAAGAACAAGATGACAACAAGAAAGCTAATTCATGATAGAAATCAAAATTCACGAACAAGAGAGATATACTCGATCTTGAGAAGGGGCCAAATGCAGAGGGACATATTTGATCCTAACATAAATAAACCAAGAGACACTTAGTCTTGGGAAAGCAATACAAGAGAGTGACACTTAATCCTGATGAAAGCTTAGTTTATTTTATTCAACAATTTGAAGATCCAACATGTAATGCTGGGTGGTAATCTATGTGCTTCAAACTAAACAAAATAGGAAAACCTAATAAGCCTAGATTCTACAAGGAAACTAAAATCCTTATTGAACTAAATAATAAATACTAACATTCATAAATAATAAAATCTAGAATAATCATACAATATTAAAATTCTTAAATAAATAGATTCCAATTCTCATTGTTGCCCATCATCCTTCATTCTCTCCTGTTTGAAAAAAAAAAAACAAAAAAAGAACTCGATCTTGAGTTCAAATGTGTCGAAGTAGCAAAAACCTTGTGAACTTGCATAAACTCCATTGTTCAAAGAAAATTTTATGCACTGGATACTTTTCATTCTTCTTGAAAGATGACAGCAATGTCGGCAATAAGATAGGCTTCTCATCTACAAGATTGAATTCAAAAGGTTGCAAAATTAATGTGATTAACATCGCTTTTAAATTCTTCAATATGCAAAATCTTATTGTACAAGATTCTTTACTTTAACTTCATGATCATCTTGTGTCTGCATGATTGCAATGTCATCTAACAAGTTTTCTTCAATGTTGTTCCTAGTCAATGCATTCATCAACTTGTTTTACAATGGTTGCTTGTTTCATCAGACATCCAACTTCTATTTTGAATTAAACAAATGTAACATTGAATGGGCCTATGTCCTCAAGTGTAGTCTGCAGAGTTTGGATTTCGGTTTTCAAAAGATGTTAGGGCTTCAGTGATTCGGAAAACCTTAGATGGAGTTCGATTAACTGCATGGTAAGACCATTGGACCTTTTGTTTTGCAGAAGAGATGGTATCAATAAGGCTCGCATTATCATAGGACATTTGTGACTACCCATATACAAATATCCATCTTACCGCAATTTTCATAAACACAAGTGTAATTTAGTCCAAAAAAGTCAAAATAGACATGCTTCATATTGAAATTGAATGAAAGCTAGTTCCTCAAACATAAATATAATATTCAAATAACCATAGTCAGAAAAATATTTAATGCAAGACATCCATGTCAATAGGATAAAGGATATGCAAGAATTTAACTAACAAGACTTATCTTGGCTTTTCTCAGTTCTTGAAGAACTATACTTTGCCAATTATAATTATATTATATATGATTCTTTTAAGATTGACCATGAGCAAGAACTGCATGGAACCTTTTCCTTTTGAGCCACAACAATTCTTTTTTAACCATCTTTAACCAAGCAAGTAACGAACACACAAGACAAGTTTTGTAATTACCCTAAAAATGATACAATACAGATGGAGTCGTGATGTAGAATAAATGATGGCAACAAGAAATCTCTACTCCATAACAAAGAAACCTAGTAATCCCACATGGAACTTGATGGAATTTTGACACGATATCAACAACCCTTGTAAAAATCTACCATGAACAATCCTCCTTGGAGGGAACGACTTATGGATAGTGCAACCTGGCAGTAATGTTCTTCCTTAACTTTCTTTTTTTTTAAAAAAATAAAAAATATGGTACCACATGTTTACTACAATATTGTACCATGTAGTACTAAAATTGTTAGCTTTTTCTAAAAGATAGCACCTCTTCCCTTTCTTCCACTTTTCTCCCTTTTCTTTTCTTTTCTTTTCTTTTCAGAACCAATAGATGGTACTCCTCTATTTTATTCTATTTTTATTTTTGATGAAGAACAGAAAAAACTAGATGGATTTTACAGTTGAATCATAATTGTTAGCTTTTTCTAAAAGATCGCACCTCTTCCCTTTCTTCCACTTTTCTCCCTTTTCTTTTCTTTTCTTTTCTTTGCAGAACCAATAGATGGTACTCCTCTCTTTTATTTTATTTTTATTTTTGATGAAGAACAGAAAAAACTAGAAGGATTTTACAGTTGAATCATGAAATTCAGGGAGGAGAATAGAGGATAAACTTGAAAATTTTGCGATGGGCACCAAATTGATGAAGAACCAAAGAACAAGATCACAACAAGAAAGTTAATTTCAAAGATATTCCAAAATTCAACAACTAGAGAGACACACTTGTGTTTACACAAAAAATAAATAATCAAATGTCATTTGATCAAGAGCAACAGTTTTTGACCTTGTGTTTTTAGCAATCCAGTGGAGATAGTTGAGATTGACTATCGACCAAAGTGACAAGGATTCAAATTATTAATTAATGATAAAGTCTTATTCAAAACATGAGTCTTTAGCAGCTTATGTCATGAATGTTGCAGTATAATTAGAGTTCTGACACATACAATTGCCAAGAGGATGAGGGAGAATAGAAAGGATGAATTATAATTGGATTCGAGTTGTAAAATCCTCATATAAGATTAGGATTTATAGTTTATGTGAAACTTGATCTACAGAACATCTAGCAACTGAAAACAATGGCTAACCTCACACACACACACACACCATTTATTTATAAGCTTTTTTGGAAGTTATCACTTTCTTTTAATTATTGCAATTTACAACTTTCTTTTATCTTTATTGCTTCACTTTATTTTTATTTAGTTTGGGATTCCTTGACATTACACACCTTCATTTCTAAAGCTATTAAACCAAGTTAAAAATTCCACTCTTCACTTGATTTGTTAGGTTGTTACCTGCCTCCTTTAAGGATTAAGTTCCCAAGTGTAGTTTCTAAGGAATGAATAATGGGGAACATGTTGATCTAAAAATACATCGAATGATCAACTACCTGATCTTGACATGAACAAATCAAAAGAGACTTGATTTTGAGTAAAGCAATACAAGAGACACACTCAATATTGGAACACATCAAAAGAGACTTGATTTTGAGTAAAGCAATACAAGAGACACACTCAATATTGGCGAAAGCACAAGCTATTTTATTCAACAATTCAGCGCCTAATGTCTAGGTGGTTATTTATATACATCAAATCAAACAAAACATGAAAATCTGAAATTTACTCTGCTTGTTGCTTTGAATCTGCAAATCAATTATGAGACCTAAGCATAGTTTTAATCCCAATTTGGAATCTCTTTAAGAATTGACAGCAAAAATAAGCAAGATTTTTCCTTTATTTGTAGGATACTAGCAAGAAATCTCCCATGGAATTGATAAATGAAATTCCTCCAATCAAGGTTGAAGGCAGGATTGTCGCATGTGAAGGAGGTTAGTTTGTGCTTATACCTTGTCTTTACATTTCGTGAACGAGGTAGATTTTTAGAAGTTCATTCTGTTATTCTTAACGGGAAGTCAGATTACAAACTCTTCCATGTTGCGCTCCTACAAGCCCAGAAATAAGTAAATAACCAATAACAGTTGATGCTAACATTGATGATTTGCTACTTCTTGCTGTAGACACTAACCCTGCACTAGGGCATCCAATTGAGTTCATTTGCCTCGACTTGAAGGAGCCAGCTGTCTGCAAGTATTGTGGTTTACGATATGTGCAGGATCACCATCATTAGGAGTTAAAGTTTGTCTTTTTTCTGCAATGTTAATCATTTGCAACCATATCACATGGGCAATGACTGTTATTGGGTAATCCATGCAACTCTTTATTATCTTTTTTAAAGCCTATTGTGCTGTCAGATGACAAGGCCAGTGCTAATAACATTATGTTGTGTTCATTACTTCAATACCAGCAGAATAAGGAGTTCTAATCATTATCATTATCTTGCTGCTGGTGATTTACGAACTAAATTTCCTCCATTACTCTGTTTTTGTTGTGTACTTTGAGCCTTGGTGTTTTTTCGCAATTTGGAAAAACATTCTAATAATCTCTGAATCTCTGATTGTTTGGGTTATCGGGGCGATGCTATTGTAACTACCTTCATAAGAAATTTGTAACTAAACAATTTAGCATCATTTTTTGAAAGAAGAATTGGTGATTTTATGTGGAAGTTGAGGAGGTAAGTTTAGGGTTCGTAGTTCTAGATTTCTTTTTTCTAGAATTCTCTAACAGAGCTTACCCAATTGTCATTTATGATCAATTGGTTCGATATATTTCATTTAAATAACAAAGTTTATTCCTTCATTTGTTCTAGAAATAGAGGAATATAAAGGGTATTGTTCACATAAAGATTAAATATCCACACTATTACTAAATAAAAACAATAGTTTAGTACCAGACAGCAGTTTAGTAACAAAAAGGGAGGAAAATGTTAAAATCGATCATCAATAGTTAGATTGACCAAGACATCTAGAACTTATGAACAATTAGTAGGGCTAGTAGAAGATGTCATCGATCAAGAAAATGCAACTAATTCGTGATTGACCAGAAGACCATTGATTAAACTAGCAAGTATTGTAGTTTAGATAGGGTTTATATAACTTCTAAAAAGAAGATTCGTTCAAATAAAAGTAATTTTATTAGAACTCATCATGTAAAAAAGACTATCCGATTGTTATAAATGATGATTAGTTTTAAAGACACAATTTCTTTTTGCAAATTATCGTTTTTGTTTTTCATATTTTTGTTTACAGATTTTACTATATTTTCATTATCATTTTCTTATGTATTTACACAAATTAGTTTATTTGAATTCCATTTTCTTTCTAGTCTATTAAATCCAAGTAGGAACCCTATATTCCATTTGATTTGTGAGGCAATTAACTATGTTCTATGAGGATTCGGTTTTTAATTTTAATTTCTCTTAATTGAAAGGAAAAAATGAAGAACAGATAGCATATTGACCTAATTTATCTATCAGGACAATAACATAGCCATCTTGAAGCAAAAGTCTTTTTTCTTTCTGTCTTAAGAGAAGAGACTAGTCCTTTCAAGTTTGCTTTCTTCTTGATAAAATCTTAGATGACATTCCCCAATCATACTCTTTGGGGAATTGTTATATAATCACCTAATTAATATCGTTGATGCAGTCAGTTAAGTTCTAGACATTACCAGAGAAGGTTTTTCTTGAGAGGAGCTGCTATACGATGTCATTTTGAAGCAAACTTCAGGTTACTAGGAAGTGCTGGTTTTTGCATAAAAAAGTTGGAGATTTTTTAAGGAAAAAAAAAGGATAAGAAGTTGAGTATTAATTGATGGATAGAGATTTATCATAGTTTTTATAACTGTAAATATCATATTAAAGCCACCCAACACTTTGTTTTGAAATTTCCTAGGTAATTGACATGTTAGAAAGTGAAACATTATTGATATTTTAAGGGAGTACTCGATTTTCCATGTCATTGATGTTTGATTTTTTAATCGATTTAAGGAGGGAAGTTGATTTATATATATATATATATATTAAATAAAGAAACATGGGGGCATTGTTTATTAAAAAAATAAAAAGCAACAAGTTATTTGATTAAGAGGATTAGTTGTAACTTTGTTTTTCGTAGCAAACCAACTAAAGAGATGAGGATTGAGTTATTGATCAACGACTGAGTTCTATTTAGAAGATGAGTTTTTAGCATTCACATTTGCTAATATTATAATATATTTAAAGTTTTGCCACATACAATTCTCAGGAGGAGGTATGCAAATAGAAAGTACAGATTGTTCTAGGATTCAAGTTGCAATTAAAATTCTTATTTCTCAACAACAGTTTATATTGAAATAGAATTTATAATTTATGTGAAATAAGATCTTTGTAACACCATAAATAAGTCGACTATCATCTAGAAACAAAGATCAGCCCTATATATTCAATTTCTCTGTAAGCTTTCTACAATTCATCCTTTTTTCTTTTTTCTTTTACTAATTGCAATTTAAAAATTTCATTTACAACCTTCTTTTATTCTTATTGCTTTACTTTTTTTTTTTAAAAAAAAAAAGTTTGCAAATTCCTTAGCATTTCACACCTTCATGCTAAACCAAGTTAACAACTTCACAATATATTTGATTTGCGAGACTACTACTTATGTTTGTTCAGGATTAAATTTCTAAATGCAATCTCTTTATGTTAAAAGAAATAAAGGAATAACATATAATTTATTCATTGAAGAATTGATTGATTTATTAAATTTCTAAATATAATTTTTTTATAATGAAATGAAAAATAACATATAACTTATTCATTGAAGAATTGATCGGTTCATTGATAAGCATATTGATTATTAACAAAAGCTACACTAGATATAAAAAATATTGTAGTATATGAGTAAAAACATTATTCACTAGAATAATATTTTCAAGGTTTTCCGCCACACATAAAAAAATTTACATTAACTATTAAGGGTATTGAAAACTTTTTATAAGGTTCATTAGTCATTATTAAATTAACTAGGGATAAATAAGTTCTTTTTTTTAATTGACAGTGAAACAACTAAAATATTATTAAAGCAAAAATTTTAACAGTGGCCTCAAAAAATATTTTTATATTTTTATAATATTTTTTTTATATTATTATCAAGTCAATTGAGGTGTAATTTGGTATTTAACCATCTATATATAAACAAAACAAAACAGAAGGTACAAGGAAAGAACCAAAATGCCTTTAAAACTAGTGTCAATGGGTTTTTCATCTTTACATAATAATTTTTTTTCATTATTATCGGGTGTTAGTGAAAATATAGTATTTGGTGAAATATTTAAAATAATAAGAATAAAAAAGGTATAGGCGCTTATGGTGCACTCTCTGTTGTAGAGAAGACATCTATAACTTTTACGTGGCATGTGCAACACCTCTTTACATTAAAAAATATGCTTCCATTATGTCATTGGAAACACCATCACAATCTTTTTTTGGCAGTGCCATATGTGTCATCAGTGGTGATCTGATTTGTTGATGGTGGATCTTTTTTTTTTCCTTTTTTTTTCTGTCTTTCATCCCCTGAAAATTATAGATCGACCCTTATTATTGTTAGTATTTCAACTTTATTCCTTATTATTTTGATTCTTAATTTTTATTATTGTCTTTTTCATAAAAGTTTTATTTGTTTTTAATTTCATCATTCAATTCTAATTTGCTATTTTTTTTCAATTTGGTCCTCATTATATTGACTTTTCTTTGTTTTTTGTTGAATTGATTTTTCTTTTCAATTTCACTCTTCAACTAAAGATTAGTTTGTATTTCTTATTTTAATTTCAACCCTCATTCTTTTGATTTTTTTTCTTTTATGAAATTGATTTTTCTCTTCAATCTCACCCTCCAATCAAAGATAAGATTTATTTTGTATTTTAATTTTGATCATCAGTTTTTTAATTATTATTTTCTATTTTGAATCCTTTTGTATAATTGAATTTTTTTTCAATTTCATCCTTCTACATTTGATTGATTGAGAATTGAGTTTCATGGTTTTTTCTGATAAAATGCTTCTGGTAGAATGATTTGAATCATAGGTTTGAAAAGTTAATGCAAGTTAACACTATTTTTCTTTTTAAAAATTATCTTTGTGATTTTTTTTTCAATCTAATTATCCTGATCTCATGACCTAGACCATGGGTTTGACAAGATAACTCGGGTTTGCTCAACCCTAATTACCAGGGATATAGATTTGTTAGCTTAACTCAAGTTGACTCAAGCTATTTTTTTAGTCTTTTTTATCTAATTTTATCCTTTTGTATTTAATAGGTTCTGAATTAAGCTACATTCATCTCATTTTCAAAAAAACAAATTATCAAGTTATCATGATTTGTTTTTTTAATTTGGTCCATCTGATGTCATTATCTATTTTGCTATCTCCTAATTAAAATAAAATAAAATCAATTTGAATTGCAATTTTTTCTTTCCTTTTTTGAACTGCATTTACAATATATGCACATTATTTTTTATAGGAAAAACAAATTAGACCTATAGCATAGCATAGGTCCACAACTATTTTTTTTTAATGAAACAGGAGGTTCAACACTAAAAAAAACTATATTAAACAAGAAAAAGTGAATCCAATAAGATCATAATACAAAATCAAACACAACCATAGAGGTGGGTAATTAATAACTTGATTGTCTATATTCTTTGGGTTTCTAGTAAGACCAAAATTTATTAACTAATCTGCAACTGAGTTAGCTTCTCTGATAGTATATTGTTGCACCTTGACTTTCCATTCTTTAGTTAGAAGTTCCCATGCTTTAAAGATCAAGTTATAATTTGCATCCACCTTGATAGTTTTCATAATAAGCTACATTATTAATAAAGAGTCCAACTAAAATGGGTTAGCGTATCTGAAGTTATAAAACTAACTCCAAATTAGCTATAATAGCCTATAATTCTGGTATGACTAATTAGCATGTACTTGTTTTGATTGTAAATTTGACATGATCAAAAAATTGATGTATTTTTCAAAGTACAGGAGTGTCAAAGTAATAAATAACCCGGTAAGACCGGGATCGAACCACAAGAAGATTAATTATATAAATTATAAATAACAGCAATATAACAACAACAACAACAACAATAATAATAATAATAAAATAATAGTAGTAGTAGTGGTGGTAGTAGTAGTAGTAGTAGTAAAGAAAAAGAAGTTGATGAGAACTTTGAAATGAAAGATCAATATAAGAATTAAACAATGATAACAACAAATGTCAAGGTTAGAGGATCCACTAATGATATTTCAAACAAGTATAATATAAACTCTTTTTATTACTCAATTAGAAACCACACACAAAAGAGGTTTCAATCAGATTATAAATGGTTAACATGATTATATTAATTATCTTATTCAAATAATGCTAATAATTATAAATGTTATCAGACATTCATGATTATAACTTATGTTGACAACAAATCAAGTTCCTTTCATAACACATGTGTAGGTTATACCATACGGTTAGGCCATGAAAGTGCTAATTATTTATTGTACCAAGTGTTATATAATATAAATTTAGATTAGTCATTTAATAAGCAAAGTATTAAAGAGTGAACAAGATAACAAATACAAAACATGTTAGTATCAAATATTAAAGTTTATGTTTAGTTTACACTATAATTATTCTTACACCATTAGTGTAACATTTTCACCTTGACATAACAAACTTAACTAAAGATAATAAAAGAAAGAAAAATAAATAAATAAAATATAAATATAAATAAGATAAAAGTTAACTAAGTAAAGAAAAGGAAATGAAAGGTATAAACTTGATATTACAAAAATACAAAGAGAAAAAGTAAGAGCATGATCTTGATCTAGAAACCAAGATGCCTAAATGCACAACAAATACCTCCTTTTATAGGCTAAAATTGGGAATTATTGATTTGATGACTAATTAATGAGTGGGTGACCAACTCTTGACTTAGTGACAATCCTTATTTTTTCTTATCTACCTAAAACATCATTAATAACATCAAAATTGGAACCATCTGACACATAAAAGTTATAGGAAATTATCTAAGATTTCTAAAAAAAATAAAAATAAAGGTCATTTAGACTTCTAGAACTCCAAATATGAGTCAAACACTGAACAATGTTTAAGCTGCAGAGCAGATTTAAATTTCTTTGTTGTTACTACAATTTAGACTTAAAAATGATATTTTTAAATCTTGGGATTCATATAAAAGTTGTAGGCCTTTCCATCCATAAAAGTATATGTAAATCCGGTATCTACAGTTTCAGATATGATCCAATTACCGAATAGTGTTTTAGTTTGGACTGTACCAATATTTCTTTTCTAAGTTTAGCCATATCTTTGTCCTTTTAATTTCAGTTCTTAAACTCATTAATCAATCCTTTTATTTATATCATATGCCTGCATTTAAAATGAATATTTACTACAAATTAAAGGTATATTATATTATTAGATATGTTATTATAAAATATGTTTTAGTGAAGGAGTTACTGATACTTTAAGTGCAAAACGATGATGTAAATGTTGATAAAAATACACTTTTAAGTACTAATCATTAAGAAATAGAGTTTTAGCTTGAAGTGTTTTATTTTTCCATGAAACACTGGATTATTTGCAATTGAAATTACAACATGGTTGTCTACAAGTATTTATGTGCTTTCTTTTTACTCTATATGCTGGTCTATCATTAATTTCTTAATCTAAATAGATTGATTTAAAATGAAAATAACAACTACATATTATGTTTCTGTTGTGGATTAAGCTATGACTTATTACTTCTTAGAATATCATAAGAAAATAGCAGAGTCAAAGCTAAAACAATAACTTAAAGTACTTATGTTATTAACACAACTAGCCTAATCACTATCAGAATAACTATGAAGTGTGAAATTTTTAACTTGACAAAACCTCAGACTATAGCCAATCGTTCCCTTGATATATCTAACAATTCTCTTTGCTGTTTAAAAATAAATTTCACTAGAACGGTGCATGCACCTTGAGAGTATAATTATATTTTTAATAATATCTAGTCTTGTTGCAGTCAGATACATTAAGTAGCCTATTAAGGTTATATAAAGTCGTACACAAAATTTGGACTAAATTAAAAAGAACAAGATTTGATTATGAGTTGAACTAATATTACATAATGAAAAAGAAAGTTTGAATCAAGTAAAAAGGAAATATTAGAATACAAAGTAAAAATGGTTTAGGTTTGTCAAAGAAAAAACTAACAAGACATGTGAAGAAATGAAGAAGAACAGTTGAAGTCACATATCCTTAAAATTAGGAAGAATAAAGAAAATGGGTGATTACTAGATGATTTTTCAATAGTCTTTTCTATTTAAAAAAGGTCTAATAAAGAAAAAAAACACATAACAACACAAAAAAACTCAACAAATCAATAACAATTGCACTACAATTTGATCAAATTTACAAGAACTTTAAAATATATTTACCAGTAGGCAATATACAGATATGTAACTAGGAGGCAACATCTTTATCTCTCTAAAAATATTTTTTTTAATTGATGGAAATAAAATTGAAAAAGCAGTTAAAACCTACTTGGTGTCTAAAGAACTTTCCAATCAAAAACTTTGCTTGGACTCATCAAGCTAATTACAAACAAAACTATAATAAAGCAGCTAACAAGCAGTTTGCCCTCCTAATGATTATCCATGTTTGTTTCTCTAAAATTCTTGCACTTTTTTTTCCCACAAATCAAACAAAGATCCATAATTCTTGTATAGGCAAGCAATGGAGGAGCAGGAATAAGGTCGATGAAACCAATTAACATTGGAAGCTCGTAATAAGGCCTAATGGTACTTAGAAGTGTTTATTAAGTAGCATTGAATTATTTCAAACAGCAAGACTATATTTTTTTCCCCTCCTGAATTCATATTTTTTTGTTGGATTTTATCTTTTTTTATCCAAGTGGTCTTCTTGATATAAAACTTGATACTTGTATTATATGATATCCATGCACAAACATTTTATGCATACTTGGAGCCTTTTAATTTAAATTTAAATTGTTTTAACCTTCATCCAAAGAGCAATCACGTCATTGTAAAAGTAAGGCATGGTAGTGGATAACATACAACTTTGTAAAGATTTTCTTTTTGTTGATTCAGTGGATACCTTTTCTAATAACATGGGTTAAACCACCATTGATGTTATAAAGGAACGGTACGTGTCATCTTCTGCCCTGCCCTACCCTGACTTTTCTTATTTTTCTATTTCTAGGAGACCAGTGAACAAGTTATCATCCATATAATTTGCTCTCTATTTAACCATCGTGTTTTTTTTTTATTGATCTCGCAATAAAGATCACTCTTAAAAGAGTTTAAAACCCTAGAAGATTACAATTCGGCGAAACAGAATGGCAGCGTTTATAAAGATAATAGTAATGGCGCTTCAGCGGTCATTACTTGAATTGAATTGATAAACTCAAAACTCATTGTAGAAAGTATAATTATAGACTTTGTTTTGTGCTTAATGCTAGGAATATGAAATTTTCGTTGTCTGTTTATATCCTGGGTCAACATATATTTCTAAATTTGATAAAATAACTAAACTGTTGTTTTACAATAAATTTAATAAGGGATAGTTAAGGCTAAAAACAAGAAAGACATACTAGAAAAAAAAAAGAAGCCAAACATGATAAATGTGTAACAAAATGTAGACTAAATTAAAAGGAACAAGATTTGGTTATAAGTTAAACTAATATTACACAATAAAGAACAAGGTTTGAATCAAGCAAAAAAAAATATTAGAATACATAGTAAATGTGGTTTAGGTTTGTCAAAGACATAGAATATGGAGGAATGAAGAATAGTAGTTGAAGTCACATATATTGTCTTTCCTATTTAAAGAAGGTCTAATGGAGAAGGAGAAAAAATAATAAAAACTCAAAAAAATCAACAAATCAACAACAATTACACTATATTTTGATCAAGTTTGCGGGAACTTCAACACCTATTTACCACTAGACACTAGGCAGTAACCTGCAGGCAAGTAACTAGTAAATAACTTATAAGTGATGATAAGTAAGCATATAATGTAATAAACTTGCATTTTTATTATCAAAAGAAAATTAAAGAACACCAAAAATATCAATTTGTGTTATTTTATCAAGACATTCAGTATGTTATTGTAATCAAAACAAAGATCTTTCAATGAATCTAAGTTCTATAATCTTGAATTATTAAAGTTGTTATTTCCATTTAGTATAGTAAAGTATTTAATGACTTCTTATGTATTGAGTTATATTCTAACATTGTTATAAGTCAAGAGTTATGAGTCTAGAATCATAGTGAAAGTCTGTAATTTTAAGTTCAATATATAAGTTACAAGGTCCTCTTAGTTAAGATAGGCATAAAAAAAACCTATAAAAAAACTAGTGACCACAATCAGTGTGTCAAATTTGTTTCTTTAACACTAAGACATTAAAAATATCAAAATTACCATAAAAGAAGAATTAGTGGATAAACTTGTTGAGGGAAGAATCAAAGAATCAATCCTTCAAATTAGGGAAACATAAGATGAAGAATGAAACAAGTTTATAAATGTAGAAGAGAGAGATAACTCTTTTGTATAAAATTAATTGTTATTTCTATAATATGATAATATGATAAATTTATATTTTTTTATACCACATCTCTCTCTCTCTCTTAAAAAAAATCATATTTATAATTAAATCATTAGAACCTTAGACAAGTTATTGATAAATTGTTACCACACATTTCAATGGAATATATTGAAATTAACTTCAAAATCATATTTACAACGTTTTAATTCAAAATTTGAATGTATGTATATTGAATAAAAAACAAAGGGTTTACCAAAAGAATTTAAAGAAATAGAAGATAAAAGAATAAAAAATTCTAAAAAAAAAGAGAAATTCTTACATTTAAGAAACTCCATAGTGTGCCTTAGACTTTAATGTGTGTGTGTGTGCAGTGGCGGAGACAAGGGAGGCTAGTAGAGGCCCGGTCCCTGCAAGGAAAATTTTCTCCAGCCCTTTTCTTGAAACAAAATCTTAGAAAGAAAAACCCCTCCTGTAACGTTATTTAGTTTAGCCTTCCTTGATTTTTTTTTCTTGTTCCGCCTCGTATGTGTGTAACCAAACCACCAAGCCAGAAAATGGATTCACCAATAAAATAAAGAGCATCAACACTTTTCTTGCATGGATACTTGATGAAGTTCCTTGCAAAACATGAGGCAAGCATCAATAAAACTTAGCAGACATTAGTTTTTTTTTTAATTGTGTTGGAGCTTTTGACCCTAAATGCAATGTTGCATTAATTTGTTATAATGGGATGTTAAGAAGAGTGATAGTTATGTCTGTTTCATAGAAGGCATTGATTAATTAGAGCCCGATTGGCTATGAGGTAGAGGTTGTGTTTCTTCAAAAACGCACTGAGTAAATGTTTGGTTAGGAAAAGAAATTGTTTATTGTGCATGGATCCCCCAATTTATTGTGTGCGAGACGCAGCGAAATGGAAAGCAGCATTGCTGCTTTCTGCATGGCCAAACTAAGGCTACTATTCAGTGAACAAGGGAGCATATCTCCACTGTTCGCTAAATAGGTTTATATATATCAGTATAGTTAATTCACTTGCACTGTTCACGTGAACATCAACAACAATTTTCTTTTGTTTTTTTAAATTAGTTTAAGGTAAATTAAATTTACTCGTATTATAATTATAATTTTATTCTTAATAATATTTTATCTAATTTTATAGTTCTTGTCGGATAAATTTTATACGTGATGAAATTGTTATTAGTTTTTTATTAAAGTAATTTTTTAAGTGTGATCTATTTCATGATGTAATAGAAATAGTTAAATTCATAAAATTTAAATTAAAAACTATCAATATTAATATATATTTTTCAAAATTATTTTATAACCTTAATTTACAAGCATTTTTAACAAACACGTTAAATTACTTTTTCTTTAACTTTAATTTCAATCACAGTTTTAATCAAATATCTATTTTTTTAAATCAATCTCAACTAAAAGTACTTTTTATAAAATAATTTTTTTAAACCACAACCACAACTACCGTAATATCAAACACATTCGTAGAGAGGAATATGAAAGTAATAATGTTGCAATAAAATTGAGTAACCCAGCAAATGACACATGAATAGTTGGCTTATAAAAAGCTTCTTACAAGTCACAAAACATGCCCATACCACATGTAAGAACCCTCACAGAATTGAAGTCACATGATATCTATGCATATTCATATGGTTTGGCCAATTTAGTACTGTACTCCTTGGCTGTCCACCCTTCTGCTACAGGATTTGTAGATCAGCCAACAGGGAAATTAGATCTGCAGGGAGGGTGGTGGCTTTTGGAACGTACGATTGCAGCAAAATAATCGAAAGAGAGATGGATTACATGTTCTCTGATCTTAAAAAATGTAGAGGCCAGTATTGTACAATATTTTTCAACGGTGAAAAGCAAATCCAGGCTGGGTTGTTTGCGTTTACTTCAGGAATAGATTTTCACGTTAAATGTATATAAAAGATGCTTCTGTCGGACCTCAGATTTTGAGTAAAGTCCTCGACCAAAACCACGTTTAGATTTATTAATACCAAACAATTATAAAAGGGGGCGTTTGAGAAGCCAACGCAATCCCAGACGATCATGAAGGCCAAGTATTTTATTTTTCATCTGGTGACGACGTGATATGATAATATCATATCTTATTACAAGGATGGTTGAATGAGAATGCCACCTCATCCAGCAAAGCTTATAAGGAGGTGACTCGTGTCGACAGCAAACTTTCTTAATAGAAGGGAATGGGAGATCGCATCGACCGGCAAACCCTAATCTACTTTTTTTCTGACGAGATCTACCAGGTCTATCCATCCGTTCACGACAGGATATTGATTGAGAAATTAAATTTAAAAACCAAAGTGGTTCTTGGCTTTTATTGGTCATTCGTGTTCGTTGAATTCTTGATTAAGTCTTGTATTACCGATATAATTAAATTGAAGACTTTTTTAATACTTGCAACTCAATATGTGACGGCAACTATCAGGCAGGATTGTGGACTCTTCTAAGAACCTGGAGACCTCAACTATCTAAGCAAACTGTTCAACAGAAATCACAAATATAATCACAATGGCTAAATTTCCTCTGATATAAAAGGACTGTAGACGCCTCTATTGTTTCTCCCATCGTATTTTAATGTCGATTGTATTAGTGAAATTCTTTTAAAAAAATCATTTTGATACTCAAACTTTTTGTTTGCATAATTGAGCCCAATTGAGCCCAATTGCATATTTTTAGAGGGTGGGGGTTGAATTGAAAAAAGGAAACCAAAATGAAAAACCTAGAAACACATGTGGTGAATTGAAATTCTTTTAAATTTTCATTTTTACCCCATCTTTTTAACTATTAAGTGGCGGGTTTATAATTTTGAAAACATATATTTTGATGCCAAACTTTGTTTTTCTATTTTAGTTTTTTTGTGAAAGAAAGAGAAAAAATCATTAGATTCTAGTTCAGAAAGAAAAAGTTGTCGAGGAAGATTTAGACCATCAAAACAATTTATTTTTACATCTAAAGGTTTCATATGATAAGACAGGTTAAGATTAGATGTTTTTATACCTTGAAAACACCTATAAAATATATATATATATAAGCTCAGAAAATCTTTTAATTTCATGTTGATTTAAGGTTTTTGGGTGGTTTTTTTATGTTTTTTGAGGTCATAAATTGGTTTAATAAAATTCATAGGATGTTTTCTAAGTGTTTTGAATCATAATGGGTTCCAAAATAGATTTTTGAAAAAAAAAAAACATTGTTTTTCTAGCCACACTAGTGGCTGAATTTTAGGATTGACAAACAACGTGTTGTCTACTGATGATGATGCATTGTTGTTTATTTTGAAAAAAAAAATAAGATAGGCAATGCATCAACCATTTTTTTCATCTTAGATTAAAAAAAATACATGTAGATCTAGACTTGCAAGCCCATTCATAGGGCCTTTCTTTATAAGTAAAGCGTTAGACTTGGTTTACTAGGCCATAGCACATATCTTCATTCTTTTCTATTTTTTTTAAGTTATTATTTTTATATATATTATTCAAAATAATTTTTGTTTTTGTGTTTTGATTAATACTCTTTCTTTGTGATTTTTTTTGTTTATTTAGCCTTTTTAAAATAACAATTATTTTTTAATGATATAGTGTGTTTAAATTTTTTATAAGATTAGTGTGGTTCTGTTATAATTTTTTTATATTTTATATAGATTAAACTAATTTTTTAAAATAAAAAAAATTATTTTTTTACAAAATTTTTAATATGTGCAGCCTTGGATTTTTTTTATTTTATTTAATAAATTTTATGTATATCTTAATTTCTGTTATGAAATGATTTTCATAAATAAATTCATTAAACACAACTTGTATTGTAATATTAAATATTTTAATTTACATATATCTCTTAATTGTTTTAGTCTTTTTGTTAGTATTAATAAATTTTTTATTTATATAAGTGATTATTGATTTATTTGATTAGATATTTGCTTGGATTTTTTTATAAAACAGCTAACGTACTCAGGATTTATATATATAATTCAGGACACGCAGCTATTTTAAAAGATACAAGCTGTAAAGTTTATATTGATAGTGAAAACCATGAAAAATCAAAATAGCTCTAGAAATTGAAGGTATCGAGTGTGCAAATAGAAGCTTACATTAAGCGGTTAATAAACCATGATTTCTATGCCAAATAAACTATGGAGGAGGTTTACATTTCATGAAAAAATTAAGTAAATAAACTAGTTTTTAGCATATTCGATTTAACACCTAAATTGGAGGAGTTTTGCAATTAAACCCCTGCGCCCCTACATGTAAAAATTCATTTCAACAAAGCACAGGTAATCTTGGTCAGACTTTAGTCAGCCAAATTAAAAAAATAATAATAAGTTATAGATAATTTGAGAAATTAAGAAATAATGATTTTGGTCATGGTATTGAACATGCTTGCTACACCTCGATGATAGGTCAAGAATCTTACATTCGAGACAACTTCGGACACGACGAGGATTAATTATCGTCCCTTCCGAAGTATACATGACAACTTTGGGCCATTGCCAAGAACAGAGGGAATGAGCTAATGAAGAAGCATTGGAATAAAAAAATATTCCATGAAAATTTACGTTCGCTTTTCTAAATTACAAAAGAATACATTGAGCACAATTCTAGTCATCTGCCTGAAAATGCATTGTCAAACAACAAAACCAAGGAAACCAGCCACCCATCTTCTCGGTCCTGATCTCCATCTTCGGTGGAACTGTTGTGGAAGTAACCACTACACAAAATGGGTGCAAGGAACATAACTAGTCTGTTCTCCAGCAGGATTGATGTTTTGAACTAAGAATTTAGTAAACGAATGTCATTGAATAAATTAAACTCGAAAGGACAGACCTATCAAGGAAACTGGAAAGAGCCACCGATTTGGTTGGTGCCAGACGGAGGATTGATTGCCACCCAAAGGAGGGAGATGGTGATTGCAATAAGACCTGACCACACAAAAACAATGGTTGGTGTCCTTCCTCTTCTTCCCATCAACCCTTTTGCAAAGGGGTAGAGATGAGCCAAGACCCAGAAACTGAAGAAAACCCCACCCAGTAATCGACTCCATTGTGGTATAACACTGTAAATTGTTCGGCTAAATCCAACTGCTATTGCAATTAAGTTTACCATCATGATGGTGATAGGAGGTATCATCAGCGATGTCCATTTGACAATGTAGAGATCAGCAAACTCATCATCTACATCATCACCACCTGATTTTGAAGTCAAGGTGAAAGAAATTTCAATCCCAGCAACGACTTTCAACAACCCCTGAAGCACAGCAGCAAGGTGGGCACTAGTTCCTCCAATCAACCAAAACTGCTCATTCCTCCACCACTCCTCTAGCTCAATTCCAGACCACTTGATTTCCAGCACAGCAAGTAAACACAGAGTCAGTGTGATGATTAGGAGATAAGCAAGGAAAGTGACATTTAGGGTCTGAACGATGAACTGGCCAGAGAAGAGGGAAAGTGCAGGGAGGAAGCAGTACACAATCAGGAAGATTGAAGTGAAGGGATAGATGCCAACGTTCAGATATGCTATCCTCTGAAGAAATTTCATTCTAGTGCTGGCTAAGAGGGCATTGTTGCGGGAAAAGAAAATCTCAACAGAACCAGTAGCCCACCTGAGAACTTGATGAAGCCTATCTGTGAGATTAATTGGAGCAGTGCCACGGAAGGCATCACGCTTGGTCACACAATAAACTGATTTCCATCCCCTGTTGTGCATCCTATACCCAGTGACAACATCTTCAGTGACAGATCCATAAATCCAACCAACACGATTTCCCCACTCAGTCTTGTCCTCGTACCAGCAAGATATGACACTGATTGCCTCTGCAACAGTTGATGCATCAAGAAGCTCACGGGGAATAGTGAGAGCACCAGGTGGGCGTCCATTCTTAACAGCCGGGTGATCTGCGAGAGGACGACCTTGATACTCTGCCACTGGGATTGAGTCAATGAGAAACGTTGAGTTGCCAAACTTTTTAGGGAGCAGGGAGAGGTTCATCTCTTCATCATCAGAATCACCCATTCTTAGAGCCCTGTTCTCTTCTGGGGTGTTTGCAATCGAGGAATGCTTCTTGCGCCGGGAAAAGCAGCAGCTGCAGCAACCCGGGTGGTTTTCTTTTGCTCGCAGGGGGTCAAAGCCATAAAGGGCAATCCTTCTAAAGAGGCAGCCAGTTCCAACATAGACTGGACCCATAAGACCATCAAGGGCACGCATGTTCACATCGAAGAAAACAGTGTTGTGATTAGCATATCGATCAGAGGGGTCAATGCCCTCAAACCTCTGAGGAAACTGAACATAACATAGGCGGTCACCTCCTCGATCCATCATGAAACACATGCCTTCCCTCATTGCCTGGGAGTTGTAAATATAGTGATCACAGTCAAGGTTAAGAATGAAAGGGCCATTAGACATAATAGCTGAGGCTCGAACAAGCGCATTCATTGCCCCTGCCTTCTTGTTGTGGTCATAGCCTGGACGCTTCTCACGGGAAACATAGACAAGTAATGGGAGACGAATATCAACATCAGTGAAGTCCATTATCTTAGTATCTTCAGCAGTTCCGAGTAGTGGCTCATCGCTGGGAGGTTTCAGCATCACCTGCATCAAGTAATAATGAGCCTCATTTGGAAGGTTGAATGACACAACAACTTTTTAAACTCTAGCACACATCAAAAGAGATGGAGAAAGTGAATCCACATGGCCAATCCCAACTAGTTTATGTAAAGTTGAATTGAGTTGTTCAGTCAGCAATAACAATAAGAAAATCTAACACAATTTCCACATCCGCCAACACATGGTTTAAAAATTAGTGTAATCATTCACATGGCTTGGACAATGACATGAACAGTTTGTAGCCAAACTAATACCTGTATGATACCAGCATGGTCACCCCTAGAGTGCTCAGGTGCAGAATTCAGCCAAGTCCCCGGCCAATGGGTACCATCTGCCATCCATGTTGCTTTTGCAATCTTTACACTCTCCACAGGTTCATCGTCCTTATGCTGTTTCTGAAGCTTCATGGCCTTGATTTCCTCCCGAGCATGATAGGCATCAGATCGGCGGCGAATAGAATCAGGCAAGCTATTTATTCGGACCTTGAACTCATCATACTCACGCTTTACTCTTCTGCGATCTTTGACAAAATCTGGCTTCACTTTGTTCTTGTAAGGATCCCTCTTCAAATTGAAGTAGGATTCTGGATTCCTGGGTTCAACGCCATGTTTACGGCAAAAAGGAACCCATACATTAGCAAAACTTGCTGCTTCAGCCATGGCCTCAAATGTTAGAAGTGCACCTCCATCATCAGAAACATAACAAGAAAGCTTTTCAACTGGATAATCAGCTGCTAGAATTGATAAGATGGTGTTTGCAGTGACAAGAGGCGGTTCTTTTTCTGGATCTGCAGTGGAGACGAAAACATCTATGCCTGGGAGATCAGATTTACCAGTGGGGTTGCTAGGGCTGGGTGTTTCAAATTTATCTTTCAAGACATTAAGATCTGTAGCACGATTGATTGGGCATAGCTTTGGAAGCTGGTCAAGAAGCCATGAAAAAGCAAACCAGATCTCGCAAACCACTGACATCCCCCACAGCCAAATTGCATCATTGTTAGGGTGTCTGACCCTCCATTCCAAAAACAATGCGAGTATCACAATCCGAATAAGAATGAGAAGCCTATATAAGAAGTGATGCAGCAAGATGCACAAAGCATTAGTCAACATAACTTTCAAAGTGTAGAATTGAACAATACTTATCCTAACACCATATGTATAAACATTAGTGAATAACATGGAAGGAAATGCCAATAGAAGAGAAACAGGATGGCAAAGTTTGCAAGCCAAATAAACAGTTCCAGCTGGCCTGCTCAAAAATTCTTTAGAGAGTTAGCAAAAGACCCAGGGTCTATTCCCATCTCCAAATAGAGGCTCTTAGGAAATGAAAAATAAAAGGTTTAGATACAACTGGATGGATCTCTCATGGAACTGAAATGATTTCACAGAATAATGTACACATTTCAAATGAGCAAATCAAATTCCATGGCAACAAGTTTACATGATTTCAAGTAAAAATTGCATTTAGGATTCAAGTTTTAACATAATGACAATTTTCATGAAATGCACAGTAATCATTAATGAAACAACCAAAATAATTGAGATGATTTCAGAATTGATTCTTCAATACAAGGTAACAAATGCAATCAGTTTAGAATTGTTTTGTGACCCTGGAAAATTCACTAGATACATAGAGTAAATTTTCTTCTATAAAATCTTTGGAACAAGGTGTAGCTCAAATTCAATGCTTGATATTTACAATGACAGTTGTGAGCTATTAGCTTGGCAGCCATAAATATCAGATTAGAGGATAAAAGAAACACTAAGGCATGTCCACTACGAAAGTGTATAAAAAGTACATATATAAATTGTTTGATTTTTTTATTCTCTAGCAACAATTCTTTTATCCCCTAACATGGAAGGGCATTGATGTAGCCTAGGATTTTATCCAACCATCACTGAATGAATAAATGTGTGATATAACAGGCAGTCCTGGAGTCATGGACCAAATGGTCATCTAAATTTTGCATTTCATTAGGAAGTTCCTGGTAGCAAAGAGATATAGTTATCATGTTTCTTGTGACTCAGTATCATCAAACCAGATGGCAAAGTGATAAGGAAATACAACAAAGAAACAAAATTAAAACCATGTTAGCATATCAGAGTGTATTTTATCTTCCCTTCTACCAAACTAATGCACCAACTGAATGAAATAGGTGAAGATATAGCAATCTAAACATTGGGAAAAGAATGATGCACATCGTTATAATATCAATGGTAAGAGAAGAGAACCATGATGGACAAGGAGAATGTACCTATATGGACTGATAACAGCAGCTGGTATTTTTAATTTTCGAGTAAGTGGCCTCCATGGCTTGTTCATTAATTCCTTGGGCTCACCAACTTCTTCATCATTCCCATTGCCAAAACCCCCATCAGTTGGCCAGATAGCATTCCCATACCCATAAGTTCCCCTTGTTTCAAAGAGCCACCTATTGTGATCAAAGTCCCCAGTCTGGCTCCTCATCAGCACTGATTTGGTTGACTTCATCAACGACAACCTCCTCTCCATTTTGGACATTGTGCCCGGTGGAGGAAGTGGAAGAGGCCTTCCACTGTCCACAGCCACTTCATCTAATTCGGTGTTCTTATAAGGCTCCTTACAACCAGGGCAAATACCACCCCCACTTTTCACTGCATCAATATAACAATCCCGACATATTTTGAAATCACATTCGCAAGGGAGAATATCAACACCTCGCTCATCACTCATCACCTTTGCATCACACCCTGGAATCGCACAAGAGGATCCCTTAGCGCCAGCCATTTGGGGATGGCTGGCTTCAGATTCTATCACCTTGTCCATGAGATGAGCACGAGTCACACTATTAAAACCGCCTGTAAAGAGCGAATTTGACACGTATTGCTCTTCAACCTTTTGTGAGATTGATGGATCCATGGGTTGGTTGTCAGGGGTCGGTGGTATGTGCACTGTATAGTTCATGAAATCACTACTCCCAAGTTCACTATCAAGATCATCCCTTGAGTAGCTGATATAGCGACCAGAAGAAGTTCTCCGGCCAAATGTCACCGATGGAGGCAGGGGAGGTTTGTGAGATTCCGCAGCATCCGAGCTAGTTGACAGGTTTGATCGAGTAGCCTTGAATGATTTTGAGGCCATATTTTAACGCTATAAGAAACTTCTCTTCAGATCCTGCAATTACATTATTGCACGGAAATTTAATTCCCATCAGCATATTTTTCATAATTCCAACCAGATCCTAACATATCACAATCAAAACCAAAATTTCAATATGTAATTCAGATCCTCTGCCTAGGGGCCAGGAAACTATACATGGCACAACAGATCATGAAAATCTAGCACTCATAATTTTCAAGTTATTTTACCCTCTCTACATTTGATCAACAGGCTAACAGAAAATAAGGTTCACGATGCCAAAAAAAAACTTTCAATTTCAAACGGATTCAAATTAAGTCAAAAGCTCTTCACGTAAAAAGACAGGGTGGTCGGATCATTACAGAACATCCACAAATATAATTAAAACCGGTTTGATTGCTAAGAAAATGAAGCATAAAGAAGAGAGAATTAACAGTATAACAGCTTCAAGGCTTAACTAACAAAAACCCTTTTGACTTCTAGTTTACTCGTATAATACAAAAGGCAAAACACCAAAGATTAAAAAGAAAAGAAAAGAAACCTCATAATTTCCACAAACACCGTCACAATTTACACACTTTAAGATGAACCCCACAGCCTAGTAGCAGAAATAACCCAAGATCCAAAATGACATTTGCTTTAAGCGACGAAAAGAAGATCCAGAAACCGTAAAACATTTTACCTTTCGAGCAATGAATAATCAGGCCATACATCAACTTAAAACCAAGCAAAACACTGCAGATCATGTAGTAGTTAGAAAGAACTAGTAGTCGTCTTAACTAAATAAAGGCTTACCCTTTTTTTGTATTTATATATATAATAGATGAACAGATCCCTTTGTCAGATTCCTTGAAAGCTTTGGAAATGCTAAACGGCAGGGAAAAAAGGATGACAAGAAAATTTGAACAAATCGTTAAAACCGAAAAAGGAATGCTTCAAAGAAAGCCACCACCTTTAACCGTCCACACTCGAGTATTTCTCACATGGAGAAAGCAAGAAAGAAGAATAAACTCATAAAGAGAGAGGTTGAAATGGGTGTTGAAAGAAAGAAAGACCGAGTTGTGAAGCACTGATAGGGCATAACTGGGACTAAATATGTCTTTTTTTTCTGTTATGACATAGCTGTGCCTGTGTGGTGTTAGTGGGAGACGGGTTTTTTTTTATTATTATTCTTAGCGATGTAATGTAGAGAAAGAGATGAAGAAGGTTCCTGGCAACCCAAGCAGCTAGTAAGGAGGAGAGTTTACTACGTGGATCGCCGGTCGATGTTAGGTAAGTCCCGAACGGCTCTATGTCTTCTTCTTGGTAATTCGGAGAAGAGAAGGAACAGGGATGGAATAGACAATATCAAAATGAAGGTTTTTCTTTTATTTAATTTAAAGACAAAAGGGAGAGAAAAGGGGGTGGATTAGGGAGGTGGATTAAACAAATGAAAGTGTGTTGAGGGTAATAGATTCGAAGACTTCTTTTCTTTTCTTTTTACTGTGAGGGTATCTTGGAGCACGCTGCTTATGTCTTAATAAAATGGTAAATTACTTGTTAGCATTTTATGGTTTTCTTTTGTTTACTTAAAGTTTTCAAATATTATGTTTTGCAAATTAAAATTTTAAGGTGGTTAGTATTTTATATCCTTATAAGTTTATGTTTGAAAAAAATCAATAAAAAATATTTTTTTACAATTATTATTAAATTAAAATAATAACTAAAAATTCATTGTTTTTCAAAATATTAAAATAATAACTAAAAAGTTTTTTTTTTTTTACAATTACCATTATATTAAAATAATAACTAAAAATTCATTGTTTATATTGTACTACATAAACAAAAAAAAATAGAATACCTTGGCCCTTTTTATTTTTATTTTTTTTTCCTTCTCTGCCTTGCACAATCACCAACCCCCTAACTCTCCTCAAATGGCAATTATAATTATTCTATAACCAAGAAGTTTAACATATCAAAACCATTTTTAGAATAATATATTTAAAATCAAGATAAGATTCAACAAAACTAATTATTATTTAAAAGTATATTTTTATTAAGGTTTTATATCATTATTTTATATTTGAAGTATCATTAACTCCTTAATTAAAATATATTTTATAATAATAAGTCTGATACTATAAGATACATTTAATTTATAATAAATATTCATCATAAATGTAGGTTTATCATATAAATTAAAGAATTAATTGATGATTTCAACTACTGAAATTAAGAAGACAAAGAAAGGGTGAAGTTTAGAAAAGATATGTTGGTTCAATCTAAACTGGAACACTATTCGGTAATTAAATCATAATTAAAGTTGTAGAACTTGGATTTAGATCTGCTTTACATGGATGAAAAGCTGAAACATAGGCCTAAAACATTCATAGAAAAGCAAAACTCAAATTTGTTTTTTGGAAGTCTAAATCTTAACAACAACAGAGAAGTTTGAATTTGTCCTGCAACCCAGATACTATTTAGTATTTAACCCATATCTTGAGTTTTAGATGTCTAAATAACCTTAATTTTTTTTTCTAAAAAGCTGAAACAATTTCTTAAAACTTTCATGTATAAGTTTATTCAAATTCTAACGTTGGTAATGATATTTTATTCAGACAAGAAGATAAAGATTGTCACCAAGTCAAGAGTTGGTTATCCACTCAACAATTTATCAACAAATCAATAATTTATAATTTTGACCTATAAAAGGAGGCATTTGTCATGAATTTAGGCATCTTGATTTTTAGATCAAGATCATGTTCTTACTCTATTTCTTTATATTTTTATAATGTTTAAATGTTGCTTTTATTAATCTCTTATTGATGTTTTTCATTTCCTTTCCTTTACTTGGTTAACTTATATCTTATTTATGTTTTTATCTTATTTATTCATGTTTCTCTTCTTTCATATTATGTTTAGTTAAGTTTATTATGTCAAGGTGAAAAAGTTACATTAATAGTGTAAGAATAAGTATAATGTAAACTTAATATAGACTTTAATGTTTAATACTAACATGTTTTGTATTTGTTATCTGTTCACTTTTAATACTTTTCTTGTTAAATGGTTAATCTAGATTTGTATTGTATAACACTTGATAAAACAAATACTTAACACTTTTTATAACTCAATTGTATGGTATAAATGACATTTATGCTATGAAAGGAACTTCATTTGTTGTTAACATAAGTTATAATCATGAATCCTTGATAACATTTACAAGTATTAGTATTATTCAAATAAGATAATTAATGTAATCATGTTAAAAACTTATAATCTGATTGGAACATCTTTTATGTATAGTTTTCAGTTGAGTAATAAAATAAGTCTATACTATACTTGTTTGAAATATCATTAATAGATCCTCTAACTTTTAATATTTTTTTATCATTATTTAATCCTCATATTAATCTTACAATCTCAAAATCCTCTTTAACTTGTTGTTGTTGTTGTTGTGTATAATTTATATAGTTAACCTCCATGTGGTTTAACTCTAGTCTTGCCAGATTATTTATTACTTTGACACTCCTGTATTTAAAAAAAAATATTAATCTTTTAGTTATGTTAGCAGCCCATATTTCAATGGTGAAACCTTTAGGTATATCATTATTGTGACATTGTTTATTGGCAGCTGGTTTATACTAGTGAAAAGCTTGGGAACTTCATAGTCGAAGTTGTGGATCCCAGATTATCAGTTATTATAGAGTATTTTTTTTCTAGTAGATTTTTCTCATTAAACTCCTAATAATTACTTAATCAAGCAAAAAAAGATCAAATAATCCCCCCCCAAAATACCTGGAAGGAGACCATTTCCTCAAGAATTTCTCTCCTTCTAAATTGAGCATGTGGTTAGTAATTTTAACCTTTTCTTAAATAAACATAAATACAAACAAATGACCATCATTTATATTGAGCATTACAAAAAGTCTGGTTTGTTGAACAGGTGATGTAAATGGTTTCAAATTGGTTGAATTTTAATGATTTTATTATCTATATCCATCTATTGAGTTTTAGGTAGTTTCTTCTATAAAATGTTAAAGTTTGATATAAATAAAAGAAAATGATGAAAACCCATCTATATGTATCAAGAGAGTGATACATGTATATACACATATACCCTCACCAACATTCTCTCTCTTAGAGACCAAGAAATGAGATGATGACTTTGCTTTTTTTTTTTTTAAATTTTCTTTTATTCTTCTCTGGTTTATGTTATGGATGGTTCAGGTTGTAATCTAACATCCTGATAGCAATTTCAATGAAAAGAAAAGTTAAGATTTTTGGTAGACTTTTAATAAGATTTCTAGTGGGGACTAGTTGTGGCTATAACAGTTGAAAGTTTTAAGGAATAGTGGTTTGATATATTATTATGAGAGAGAGAGAGAGAGAGTGATTGTTATCACGAGCTGTTGATTTGGAGCAGATGAGCTTGGTCAACTGCAAGTATGAGAGTAATATATATAAGGGTATTATTATCTTTTTGTTGATTTTTAGAATTTATTTTGACAAAGGTTGCAAAGTGTAATATTTGAAAACTTAGTTGCAAAGTAAAAAAAAAAATAGGATGCTCAAAGTAATTTACCCTTAATAAAACTAAATTTCTCTTTAAATGATTTAAGATTGATTCATGTCTTACATTTCATTTACTATGATCTTTTTTCTAAACTAGGTTATTCTTTTTAATAACATTTGCATTCATACTTTATTATTTTATAG
The DNA here is from genome assembly GCA_015708895.1 of Populus ilicifolia. NCBI lineage: Eukaryota > Viridiplantae > Streptophyta > Magnoliopsida > Malpighiales > Salicaceae > Populus > Populus ilicifolia. The sequence continues at coordinate 25,186 of SRLM01000835.1, read as the reverse complement.
CTAAAATAACTATAAAGTCATTTTTATTATTATTATTATTCAAATTGAATATGAGATGAATAATAAATAAGGCCTAAAGAGTCATTTCTTTTCAAAACACAATTCCGCATAAACACAAAGAAACAAATCAAAATACTATAACCCTATTATTTTCCCTTCTCTCTTTTACACAATCGTTAGCCCCCTAGCCAACTCTCCTCATAATGACATCTATAGTTACCCCATAACTAATAAACTTGGTATACCGAAACTATTTTCTGAATAATGTATTTGAAACCAATATGAGACCCAACAAAGCAGTCTATATTTCAATGATGAAACCTTTGGGTTTATCTATATAGTGACAATCTCTATTACTAGTTGGTTTATGCAAGTAAAAAATTTGGAAACTTCACAGTTCAAGTTATATATCCCAGACTATTAGTTATTGTAGAATATTTTCTCTAGTGGATTTTTCCTATTAAACTCCTCATAATTACCTAATCTGGCAAAACAATAACATAAAATCCCCTTTAAGGTACCTGGAAGGAGACCATTTGCTCAAGAATTTCTCTTCTTCTAAATTAAATATGTGGTTAGCAATTATGTCCTCTTCCAAAATAAACATAGATAAAGACGAATGGCCATCATCTATATTAAGCATTACAAAAAGTTTGGTTTGTTGAACAGGTGATGTAAATTTATACATTTAACTATGTCTATTGAAATCAAGTTGACTGAATTTCAGTGATTTTATTTATATCCACCTATTGGGTTTTTGGTAGCTTCTTTTGCAAAATATTAAAGTTTCAATATAAATAAAGGGATGAAAACTCATACGCGTAGATCAAGAGAATGATACATGTACATGCATATACACCCTCACCAACAATCTCTATTTTTAAGACCAAGAAATGAGATGATGACTTTGCTCTTCTTTTCTTTTTAATTTTGCTTTTTTATTCTTCTCTAGTTTATATTGTGGATGGTTCGAGGTGTGGTCTAATATAGTGATAACAATTTCAATAAAAAAAAAGTTAAAACTTCTTTGTGAGATTTCTAATTGACTTCTGGTGAGATTTCTGATGCAGATTTATTATGACTATGAAGGTCGACGGTTTTGATGGATAGTAGTTGGGTTTTTTTATAAGAGAAAGAATGATTGTTATCACAGGCTGTTAGTAGATGATGTTGGTTAATTACAAATATAAAAGTAATATATGTAAGGGCATTATTATCTTTTCATGATTTTTAGAATTAGATTTTTAGAATCTATTTTGACCAAGGTTGCAAAGTGTAATATTTGAAAACTTGGTTATAAAGTGAAAAATAACCAAACCATAGAATACTTTGAGTAATTTACTCGTAATAAAACTAAATTTTTCTTTAAAGGATTTAAGATTGATTTATGACGTACCTTTCATTCATTATGATCTTTTGTGTAAACTAAGTTATTCTTTCTAATAACATTTGCTATCATATTTTTTTTTATTTTATAGCTAAAATAACTAAAAAGTCATTCTAGTTAACTCTTTAAAATATGATGATATTCATTTTCTCTAAAATAAAAAATCATAATTTATTATTATTATTATTATTATTATTACTACTACTACTACTACTATTACTATTATTCAAATTAAATATGAGATGAATAATCAATTACATGTTATTAATTAATTTTAAATTATATTAATAAATTTTCTAATTATTTAGTGAAACTTTTGGAAATTAATTCTTTCATTATAGTAGAAATTTAAAATAATAAAAAGAAAATTGACACACTTAAAGAAATAATAAATAAATAATACATATTAATCAAAATCACTATTATGTCATTTAACTAATATCTTCATTTGACGCATCTTATGGTATTCATGACACATTCTATAATTTGTTTCCATATTTTTTTAAGCTTATTTCATTCAAAATCAACAATGCAACATTTATAGTATAATAATTTACAGTATTAGAGAAATGCCCTTTATATATAACTAAAATCTTTGATTTAACTTTGACAATAAATAAACAAACCATTCAACATTGTCATAAAAAATATTATTTAACCTATGAAACAAATAGACAACACCAATATTTTTTACATCAACTATCAGTTAAAGAAACTCTAGAATCTTGACTTTCCCTTCCAAATCAAACAAAGGTTAAAGTCAAAACCTTAAAGCTTTTTTTGCTCAAAATAAATAACACTCGCTTGAAAATCCCTAAAACAATCATGATTAAACATTCCTACATTTCTATATAAATAGGATCATTAATTTAAATATAAACCATAAAAATTCCATTACCAATAACAATTTAAAAGTTCAAACCTTTCACAAATTTAAAAATAAATAACATTAGAAACCTATAAAAGTTAACACTTATTTTTCTAATTCTAGCTACTTTTTAAAACAAAATTAACATCGAAACCAACAAAAGAAATAATTGATAATAAAAAGTTTAAAACTTGAACTTAATACACTTAGCTTGTATATGATTTAAACATATAAGGTTTCGTCTCTAAAAGGAATTAGTAGTGGTAGTAAGAGGAAAAGACAATAGAAAAGGTAGTGGAAGAAGAGGTTGAGTTTGTAAGTGGAAATTGATATCAGTGTATATATAACCAATTTCATAGTATGTTTTGGATATTGAGATAAAAAACAAGTAAAAAATTTAAAAATAGTTATTGTGGTTGCGATATAAAGGAACCTTAGACAAAGGTTTATTGTTTTATGTGTGTTAATGCCTTCAATTGATGTCTCTCATGAATCACTTTTTTATCATCACGAATCACCTTTATAATTAAAACTGCAACAATACTTATTAAAAATAACAAGTGTTGCTCACTTTGAAAAAATAAAAAGCATTTTAGTTAGCAATAAAGGTCTACCAAAAATTTATGTCCTCTAGTTATTATAACTAAAAAGTGATTTTAGCTAGTAATAATATGGATGCTTTAACATAGCTTAGATGATTATTTTAATAAACTAACACTAACTAAAAATGAATTTTTTAATAAAAGTCATTAGGGTAACTATGAATTTTTTAAAAGTCATAATTGTGAAGTGAGATGTTTTAAATAAATAGTTAAAATAAGTTGACATAAATTCAAATGAAAAAAAAAATGAAAGAGAAAAAAAGAAAAGAAAAAAAATCTTAAAAACACATCGATGCTTCGATGATATCACCCTCAATACCAATAAAAAAAAATCTCAATAAAACAAATTCAACAACACTATATCATCAATGATGACTATAATGGTCCCCAAGCACCACTCCAAAAGCAACGATTGACTTATTTGTCTATGAGTGGTGTGTATAGCTCACTATAGCTATAATTGATGACATTTCTTGATGTTGTTAGATTGATTTCGTGTAAATCTTTTTTTATAGTATAAAAAATGTCTTCATTGAAGCTTTTAGTATACCTTTAAGATTTTATTCATTCAATCTTTTTTCTTTTTTTCATGTCTCCTCCTAGAAATACGTATCAACTTGTTTTAAGCATTTATTTTAAAATATCACACTTTTTAACTGTGATTTTTTTAAAAGTTATAGTTTTCACCTACTATTTTTACCGAACTCTACTATTGTTTTGTGCTATTTTGTCAATTTCTTTTTTAAATGTGTTAATTTAAAACAAAATATATATAATTTAAAGGTGTATATTCATGTTAACTTAGTACAATTAAGATTTAGACACTACCTAGAAAATGAATAAACATTCTTAACCACAAGCCTAATTATTTATGATTAAATAACTAGTAAATGTATCATAACCCAAAAAAAAAAAGATAAAATGAAAAGGAGTTTCATTATGCCCATAGACACATATGATTATTTACCATAATAGTGCAATTTCTATTTTGTTATTCTAAAAAAATTAATGACCTTGTTGTTTGGGGTAATTTAATCTTTTTACAGGAATTATTAGTCATTATTAAATTTATAAGGGGTACATGTATCTTTTCCATCTTTTTACGCATAATAAAATTACTAAAATACTCTTAAAAAAATCTAAAATTGGAATCTAAGGGTTTTTTTTGTCTTTTTACTTTTTAAATTACAATAAAATGATAAATTACCCTTATCATAAAAATAAAAAAATTGGCTTTCAAGGGATTTTTCATCTTTTTTTTTTGTTATTATCAAGTTAATGAGATCAATTTAATTTTATAGCAAATTTAAAATATTATTTAAAAAAAAGCACACAGGAAGTGTTTGTAACCTCCTAGAAGTACGTGTAACATCTCTATGCGATAAAAAATTTCCTTCCATTGTGTCATTGAAAACATCATCACATCTTCTTTTTAGCGGATGGTGGTGTTAAGATGTTGTTTCTTTATTTTTGCCTCCTTTTTTTCTCTTCTCCACTCAGAATTCACACCGGTTATTTTAAATTTAAGAGTTGCTTTCTTATTTATTGAGATTTAAATTTTTATCCTTATTCTTTTGAATTTGAATTTTTTTTTTTGTAAAAGTTCAATTTGTTTTCAATTTCATCTTTCAATCTCAATTTGTGATGTGTTATTTTCAATTTGATCCTTATTTTTTGATCATTTTTTATCGTTTTGTTAATTAATTTTTCTTTTCAATTTTACTATCAATAAAAAATTTGTAATTGTCCTCTAATTTATTTTTTATTTTTATTTTTTTATTGTTACTATTTATTTTGGATCCTTTTTGTATAACTCTTTTTTTCAATCTCATTCTTCAACATTAAAATGGTTGTAAATGGAGTTTCGTGGTTTTTCTTGATAAGATGCTTTTAGTATAATGAATCAAGTTATAGGTTTGAAAATTTAACATAAGTTGTCATCATTTATATTTACTTTATTTTTTTATGATTTCATCATTTGATATTTTAAAAAAATTAACTTTGTGGTTTTATTCATGTTATTTTCTATCCAGATATCTCAATCTCATGACTTGGTTATAATTTTGACAGATCAACCTAATTTGACTCGATTTTTACTATCAAAATTATAAGTTGTCATACTAACTCGAGTTAATTCATATTATTTTTTTATTTTTTATTTTTTCTTTCCTTATTTAATAGACTAAAAACTAAGTTACGTCATTTTTCTTCTTTTAAATAAATTTTTTTCTTGAGATTATAATAATTATTTTTTTATTCGGTCTATTTGTTATTGTTTTTAATTTTTTAATATCTAATTAAATACTATTAGCTTTTTTATCTAGCAATATCTATAGCTTGATTTGTGATTTTTTTCTATATAAAAAAAAACACTCGTTGCATTGAACACAATTTCCTTTTTAAAAATTAATTCAGCCCCGTGGCGTATTGCGGTATGCTCTAAAATAGAAAAGCTGAATATGAAGAGGGAAGACGAGAGAATAGATACAGCACGTGCTTAGGATCTTACGATAAAAAAATACGTATTACATGTTTTTTTTAGAGATTGAAAAAATCGAATATGATGCATAATTATTTAATTATATTTAGTTTTGAACATGACTATGGATAAGATAACTGAGAGGAGAAAATTAATGAGTATATTTTTCTGTATTTCATTTTTCGTAGGAATAACATATATTAAAATCTTACCACGTCACCATCTAAATCAAAATTTAGCGTGGTTTTTCAGATGTAAATGTTTTTTTTTAAAAAAAAAATGGAAAGCCATAGAAGAATTAAACGGCGCGAATCTCTCATCACACGTGAAAAATCTAGATAATTACAAGTCACAAAGACCAAAAAGCATTCCAAGGACACACATGTATGGTTGAATGCCCGCATATTTGTAATTTTTTTATTTTAAATTAATATATTTTTAATTTAAAAATATTAATTTTTTAATGTTTTCAAATTATTTCAAATTAAATGAAAGTGGGCAGCTCAGCTAAACAAGAATCGAAATTAAATGTATTAAAAAAACATAAAAGGTATTAATTATTCCAAGTTAATTCAACTAACCCATAATTTAAAATAACTTAAAAAATGATAAAAAAAATAATGATCAAAATTAAATTAAAAAAATAAATGAAATAAAATGTTGAGGGATAAAATTAAAAAAATTAAAAATTAAAATAAAAATAAAAGAGCAATTAAAAGAATAAGAATCATAACTAACTAACTAAATAAATAAATGAAATAAAGAGTTGAGGAACTAAATTAAAAAAATTAAAAAACAAGGACAAAAAAATAAATGAAATAAGATATTAAGATATAAAATTAAAAAAATAAATCAAGAAAAACGTAAGAAAATAGCATTCAAAAGAATGAAGATAGAAAATTAATAAAAAAAAATTAAAAAATAAAGTGATTAGAGATGATACTGAAAAATATAAAAATATAAAAAATAAAGATTAAATAAAATAAAATACTAAATAAAATAAAATATTTAGGGATGAAAATGAAAAATTATTATACTTAAAAAATATTAAAACAAAGCAAATAATAATAAAAGGAGTAAGAACCAAAATTAAGAATTAAAATTGATAGAAATAGAAATTAAAAGGTTTTTATCTAATTTTTGAAAGGAATATTATGAATTTTTATGTAGGAAAAAGGAAACAAAAAGGTCACTATAGCTTAATCATACCTTCATTGTAAACACGCGTCACATTAATACAAAGAGAACGATGCACGACTCATTAGCTAATTTTAGTAAATGAATAGCCCTTCAAGCGCTACCCAAGTTGTCCGGGGGCTGCCACGCACTTATGTGTGAGCAATTTCTTTTTTAAAAAAAATTAAGTTTTTAAAATTACTGATTAGTACTCAAAAGTGCATTTTTATCATGGTTTTATATCATCATTTTGCACTTAAAGTATCAATAACTCCTTACTAAAGTACGTTTTATAATAATTTATCTAATAATATAAGATACCTTTAATTTGTGGTAAATGTCCATTTTAAATGTAGGCCTATCACATAAATGAAAGGATTGATTGATGACTTTAAGAATTTCAATTGCAAAGGCAAAGAGATGATCAAACTTAGAAAAGAGATGTCGGTGCAATCCAAACCGGAACACTGTTCGGTAATTGGGTCATATCTAGAGCTATAGATCTCAGATTTAGGTCTAATTTATATGGATGGAAATGTAAGATATAGGCCTACAACTTTCATATGGAGCCCAAGATCTAAAAAGGCCATTTTCAAGTCCAAATTATTGCAACAACAAAAAAGCCGGAATCTGTCCTCCAGCCCGAGCACTGTTCAGTATTTTGGCCATATCTGGAGTTCTAGAAGTCGAAATGAGCTGAATTTTTTACACAAGAAAGCTGAGACAATTGCCTAGAACTTTCATGTTTTCAAGTGGCTCTAATTTTGACGTCATCAATGACGTTTTGGGCAGACAAGAGAAGATAAGGATTGTCACCAAGTCAAGGGTTGGCCATCTACTCATCAATTAGTCATCAAATCAATAGTTCCCAATTTTGGCCTATAAAAGGAGGCATTTGCCATGCATTTAGGCATCTTGGTGTCCAGATCAAGATCATGCTCTTGTTTTCTCTCTTTGTATTCTTTATGCTTTGTTTTCATTAATATCAAGTTTATGCCTTTCATTTCCTTTCCTTTCTTTAGTTAACTTTTATGTTCTTATTTTGTTTATCTATTTTTCTTTCTTTCATTATGTCTAGCTAAGTTAATTATGTCAAGGTGAAAAGGTTACACTAATGGTGTAAGAATAAGTATGGTATAAACTTAATATGGACTTTAATGTTTAATACTAACATGTTTTATATTTGTTATCTTGTTCACTCTTTAATACTTTGCTTGTTAAATGATTAATCTTGATTTATGTTGTATAACAATTGGTACAACAAATGCTTGGCACTTTCATAGCTCATAATGTATGGTATAACCGACACCTGAGCTATGAAAGGAACTTGATTTGTTGTTAACATAAGTTATAATCATGAATGCTTGATGAAATTTACAAGTATTAGCATTAATTGAATAAGATGACTAATGTAATCATGTTAACAATTTATAATATGATTGGAACCTCCTTTGTGTGTGGTTTCCAATTGAATAATAAAAGTTTATACTATACTTGTTTGACATACCATTAGTGGAACCTCTAACCTTGACATTTGTTATTATCATTGTTTAATCCTTGCTTTAATATTTCATCTCAAAGTTCTCATCTTCTTCTTTTTCTTTATTATTGTTGTTATTATTATTACTACTACTACCACTACTAGTACTATTATTATTATTATTATTATTGTTATTGTGGTATTGTTGTTATTTATAATTTGTACAATAACCGCCCTGTGGTTCGACCCCGGTCTTGCCGGGTTATTTATTACTTCGACACTCCTGCACTTGGGATAAGACATCAATCTCTTTGTCGTGTCAATTACTAAACTGCCAGTTGATTCAACCTCAAAATAATTAAAAAAATTGTAAGTAAAAGACAAAACACCCTTCGAACCATGCATTTATTATTATTATTTTAAGGGTAATTCCATAACTTCAGCGTCATAAAAATGAAGAAGATGAAAAAGCCCTTATGTGTAAGTTAAATCGCTTTTTTTTTTAACTTAGGTATTGATGTAATTCAGTTATGCAGATAATATGTTTGTTTTTATATTTTAGAATTTAAAAAAATAAGTTTTTTTTATTTTTATTTAATTTAAATTAATATATTTTTAAATTATTTTAATATATTAATACCAAAAATAATTTTTAAAAAATAAAAAAATTATTTGGGATCAATCCTAATGTATCATAAGAGATAATTTGACCGTAATTGCAAGTTTTGTCAATTTTTTTGAAAGGTCAAAAACATTATTTCACTGACAGTGAAATATCTCTTGCATCACAGCTTTTGTTGTCTTTTAATCCGCGTTGACATGTCACGCGAGTGCCAGTTGTTACCTCGGTGTTGACCGACTAGTGTTTTGGGACAGATTTGTACTCGTTTTGAAGTGGCACGTCTGCTCCTCCATACCATCTAATATATTCAAAATAACGTATCCGTGCAACTGAGCTTCTAGCCCCGTGGTGCGAGGGGCCTGTCCCCTTCCTCAATATCTGGATTCGAGTTTTATCATGCACGTCTGTCACTCTCGCGGTGCCTTGTCTGTTCACTGGGCTTGCAGGATGTTCAGTGGACCGTGTGGATTAGTCGTGGTGCGCGTAAGCTGACCCGGACCCACGTAAATCAAAAAAAAAAAATGTATTCGTACTGTCACCTGGGTTCGAGCCCTAGCGTGCACGCCTGTCACCTCCATGGTGCCTTACATGCTTACTGGGTTTGCAGGGTATTCAGTGGGCCGTGGGGATTAGTCGTGGTGCGCGCAAGCTGGCCCGGACACCCCACGTAAATAAAAAAAAAAAATGTATCCATACTATAGTATTCTAGTTATAAATCAATACTAAAGTAATGGAAACCACATCAATGATTGAGATAATATTTTATAAAGAAAAAAAAAACTATGTTGGTAATTGAAAATTGAAAATTTAAATAAAATAATTTATAGTATTTTACAAGAAAAGATACAATATTTTTTATATAATTTATTTTTTTATTAATAAAAAATTAAAAATTTAAATTATTTACCAATTTAATATTAAAAAAATAATTTTAGAAGGAAAACAAATCATGAGAAAAAAATTTGTAACAATTGATATGCTTTGAGAGGAAAACTATAGTGTTTTTTCTTTATAAAATTGATAAAGATAATTTTAGAAAAAACCATAAAGAAAATCATTTAAAAAAATATTTTAGCAATTCATAGTGTTTTGTAAGAAAAACAACAATACTTTTTGTATATGATTTAGTTTTATTTTAATTATAATTCTTAACCAACTTAATATTAAAAAAAATGATAAAAATAATTTAAAAAAAATCATGTGGGAAAATACTTTAGTAGTTTATAGTATTTTTAAGAAAAAAAATACGAAGCTAAACTTTCAATCATCTTAATATTAACAAAAAATCAACAATGATAATTTTAGAATATATATATGTATATATATAAAACATGTTGTGAAAACTATAACAATTCACAATGTTTTGTGATGCAAGCTGCAGTACTTCTTCATATAATTTAAGCTTATTTATAATTACTTGTAATTCTAATTCTCAATCAGCTCAATATTAAAAAAGTAAAATTAACAAAGATAGTTTTTTAAAAAATTATAAGGAAAAAACTATGTGAAGTGATACTATAGCAATCAACAATGTTTTGTGAAAACAATTATAGTGTTTCTCTATATAATTAAGCTTTATTATAAAATAAAATTATAACCAGTTCAAGATTAAAAAAAATAAAACAAACAAAGATAATTTTGGATACAAATATTATAAAAAACACAAAAAAAACTAGAAAAAAAAATGAGGAAAAACTTTAGCAATAAATAGTATTTTAAGAGAAAAATTACAATGTTTTCCACACATAATTTAGCCTTATTTGTATTTGCTTGTAATTATAATTTTTAACCAGTTCAATATTAAAAAATAAAATTGATAAAAATAATTTTATAAAAAATCATAAAAAAACATGTGAAAAAAAATACTATAGCAATCAATAGTAATTTGTGAGGAAAGTTACATTGCTTTCCCTACATGTTATAATTATAATTTTTAATCAGCTCAATATTAAAAAATAAAATTAATAAGTATAATTTAAAAAAATAAAAACAAAAAAATCATGTGAAAAAATATTATAACAATTAACAATGTTTTCAGTAAAAAAATTATAAAATTAAATTCTCAATGAGCTTAATATTGAAAACTCGATATTGAAAAAATAAAATAAAAAAAATATAATTTTAAAAGATAAAAAATAAAATAGAAAAATTATTTAGCAAAAAACCATAGCAATCCATATTATTTTAAAGAAAAAATTACAGCACTAAAATTTAACTAACTTAATATTAAAAAAATAAAATTAAAAAAGATAATTTTAGTGGAAAAAAAAGAAAAGTATTGTAGGAAAAAAAGAACAAGAGAAAGTACTATAGCAATTTACAATAAAAGAAGAAAAACTTTAGCAATCCATAGTGTTTTGTAAGCAAAGTTACAATGTTTTTCACACATGATTTAACCTTGTATGTACTTATAATTGTAATTCTTAATCAGCTTAATATTAAATAAATAAAATTATAAAGATTATTTTAGAAAAAATCATAAAAAAAACATGTGGAAAAAAATATTATAGCAATTAACAATAATTTATGAAGAAGGCTACAGTATTTTCTCTACATATTGTAATTGTAATTATTAATTAGCTCAATATTAAAAAATAAAATCAATAAAGATAATTTTAAAAAAATAAACAAAAAAAAATATGTGGAGAAATACTATAGCAATCAACAATGTTTTCAATAAAAATTAATAAATAAATAAATTATCAATCAGCTCAATATTGAAAACTGGATATTGAAAAAATAAAATCAACAAATATAATTTTAAAAAATAAAAAATAAAATAGAAAAATCATTTAGAAAAAAACCGTAACAATCTACAGTATTTTAAAGAAAAAAATTATAAAGCTAAATTTTTAACTAGCTTAATATTAAAAAATTAAAACTAACAAAGATAATTTGGAAGAAAAAAAAGGGAAAGTATTGTAGGCAGAAAAAAAAAAGAAATTACTATAACAATCCACAATAATATACGATGAAAGATATAATACTTTTCCTACATGTTTTAACTTTATGTGTAATAAAATAGAAAAATCATGAAGAAAAACACCATAACAATCTATAATATTTTAAAATAAAAAATTATAAAATTAAATTTTTAATCAACTCAATATTAAAAAACTAAAATTAACAAAGATAATTTTAGAAGAAAAAAAAAGAGAGGAAAGTATTGTTGCAATTCACAGTAGAATGAAAAGAAAGCTATAATACTTTCTCTACATGTTTTAATTTTATGTATATGATTTTTTTTCTCAAACTATTATTTTTAACTATATGGAATAAATGATAACAAGGTCAAGATCAATTAAAAAAAATAATCTCACCAAACTTGTAAATCGAAATAACTTAGGTTACCCTAGCAATCAACAGTAAAATAAAAGGAAAGCTATAGTATTTTCTGCACATGTTTTAACTTTATGTATGGTGATTTTTTTTGGAAACTATTATTTTTAACTATGTGGGATAAACGATAACAAAGTCAAGTTCAATTATAAAGAGAAAAATCTCACCAAACCGGAACAACTTAGGTTACCCTAGCAAACAGATAAATTATTTTAACTTTGTAAAAAGGAAAAATAAAAAGAAATAAATGATAAAACTTAATTTTCAATTACTTAAATATTAAAAAAATGAAAAAGTTCTAAAAAAAAGAAAAATTTTAAAAAAGTAAAAAAGAAAAGTTGTAAAAAAACAACAAAAAAAGAGATAAATGCTATGTGGATTACTATTCTATTAGGTGTGGGTGAATAGTGAATTCTCCACACCCCTTAGATTGTTACTCAATTTTGAGGGATTGATTTCATTGTTGGAAGTGTTATATTGATTATTTTTTAAAATATTTTTATTTAAAAATATATAATTTTTTAAAAAAATTTTAATAATTTAAAATACTCAAAATATTAATTTAAAATAAAAATAAAAACAAAATAATTGTTTTAAAAAATACTATTAAAATTAAAAAACAAACAATTTATAAATCTAAAAACATTAAATTTTTTTGTTATAAATAACATAATCTCTAAGCTTAAATGCAAATGATCTTTTTAACTTAAACAAGTGAGTATTAATATCTTCTTAGAACATAGCTACTTTTAATTTAAAAGTAATATTTGATCAACATTGTTTAACTCAATTTTGAACCACTTATTTTTAGTTTGATTTTAAGGAGGGTGGATCTTGAAATTTAAAAGATTAAGGGCTTGAATGCAAAAAATTTCAAAACATTAGAGACTGAATTAAAGAAACAGGCCACCCACATATCCATTGCCTTTTCTAATTTGAAAAATAGAGGAAGCTAACTGCGATGAAGAAATTTGATGATCAAACCAACCAGTACATTGAAGTGCCCATAACTTCCATTACCAATTTCTCAATCAATTTCCGTGTCCTTCGCCACCACGATATGCCAACAACATCAAGAAAACTATCACCAATAGCCCAGCTATGATAGGACTGTTAGCGTCCCCATTCATTCAAAACACAAACTCGTTAAATATCCTTATCAGGGGAAGATAAGGAGTAAGAAGAATGCCTATAAAGGTTAAGAGAATTCATAGAACATGGGAGGGCGAATAGAAAGTAAAAATGCAGAAAAGAGAGATTAAGCAAAAAAGAAGTAGAAATTAGGGGAACAAAACACCCAACAAAAAAAAAACCTATAACAAAAAAAAATCATAAGACCAAAGGAAAGAAGACCATTCTCTGGACAAGACCATCACTTTCATCTTTGTCTCCGCCTTCACTTTCATCATCACTAGGTAAGGCCTTCTTATTCTCTTTATTTATGCACATTTCATTACACAAGATGAAAATAGGGCGAAGGTAGTTTAATCATCTCCTTGTGCGGTGGTTTGAACCATGCGTGCCTGTTGCCTAAGCAGGCCACTAGTTAGGGGCCAATGACCAGGCTAGGCTGGTAGATTCCATCCCAACCCCTAGGATGGGCTAGACTCAGCAAAAAAAAGAAGAAGTGGGTCAAGTCTAGGCTTTAGGCTCAACTGAGTAGCACTTAAAAGTATATTTTTATCAAGGTTTTATATCATTATTTTGCACTTGAAGTATCAATAACTCCTTAAATAAAGCATGTTTTATAATAACAAATCTGATACCATAAAATACCTTTAATTTACAGTAAATATTTATCCTAAATACAGGTCTATCACATAAAAAAGGATTGATTGATGAGTTGAAGTATCAAAATTGAAAGGAAAAGGAGAGGGTCAAACTTAGAAAAAAGATGCTTGTGCAGTCCAAACTAGAACATTGTTTGGTAATTGGGTCATATCTGGAGCTGTAGATCTCAGATTTAGGTCTGCTTTATATGGATGAAAAGCCAAGACATAGGCCTAAAACTTTCATATGAAGTCAAGACTCAATTTTGTTGTTTGGAAGTTCACATCTTAGCAACAAAATAAAAGATTAAATCTATCCTATAACCCAGATACTATTCAGTGTTCAGACCATATCTCGAGTTTTAGAAGTCTAAATGACCTAAATTTTCTTTTCTTGGAAAGCTAAGATAATTTTCTAACACTTTTATGTGAAAGTTTGATTCAATTTTCTTGTTTCAGGATAATTGCCAGCTCATTAGAGTACCCAAGATAAAAGAAAGTTCTTAAATGAAGTGAAGAACTTTTATTGGGATGATCCTTATTTATTCAAATATTGTCTTGATCAAATATTTCGAAGATGCATTCCTGACAATGAGGTAAGTAGTGTCATTAAATTTTGTCATTCTGAGGCATGTGGGGGCCATTTCTTATCAAGAAAGACAACTGCAAAAATCTTACAAAATGGATTTTATTGGCCCACCATGTTCAAAAACTCACATGCTTTCTGCAAGTCTTGTGAAAATTGTCAAAAGTTAGGATCAATTTCAAAACGTCATATGATGCCTTTAAATCCTATTCTTGTCATTGAGATCTTTGACTGTTGGGGTATAGATTTCATGGGTCCATTTCCTCCATCATTTTAGTTTCTTGTACATATTAGTCGCAGTAGATTATGTTTCAAAATGGATTGAGGCAATTCCAAGTCGAAATAATGATCACAAAACAGTGATAAAGTTTTTGAAAGAAAATATTTTGAGTCGATTTGGAGTTCTTCGAGCCATAATAAGTGATGGTGGAACACATTTCTGCAACAAGCCATTTGAGTATTTAATGAAGAAATATGGAATCACACACAAAGTCACCACCCCTTATCACCCTTAAACAAGTGGACAAGTAGAGCTTGCTAATAGGGAGATCAAACACATTTTGGAGAAAACAGTGAACCCTAATAGGAAAGATTGGTCTTTAAGACTTAATGATGCACTTTGGGCTTATCGAACTGTTTATAAAACATCATTAGATATGTCATCTTATAGACTAGTCTATGGAAAACCTTGTCACTTACCTGTGGAACTTGAACATAAAGCTTATTGGGCTATTAAAGCTTTCAATTCAAATCTAGATGATGCTAGTCAACTGCGAAAATTACAAATAAATGAGCTTGAGGAAATAAAAAATGATGTATATGAAAATTCAAGAATTCATAAAGCAAGAATCAAAGAGTTTCATGACAAGAATTTATTGAGAAAAACATTCAATGTTGGTCAAAAAGTCTTGCTTTATAATTCTCGACTGCATTTATTTCCTGGAAAATTAAGATCAAGATGGAGCAGTTCTTTTATTGTGAAACATGTGTATCCATATGGGGCCTACGACATCGAGAATCCAAAGAATGACAATGTTTTCAAGGTAAATGGACAACGTCTGAAAGTTTACTTTGACAATTTTTCAGTTGAACATGACTCAATTGAATTGGGTGATCCTGTATATAAAGATTGATTTTTTTTTTAGTGATTTTTGCTAGTTTCTCTCACCCTGGTCAAATGGCGAATAACGGTACTCCGTGACTTAAGTCGGTTCTTTTAGTTTCCCACAATTACTGATATTTGTATATATATTGTGCAATTCTTTTAATCTCTTTTCCAATTCTCATTTGAAAATGGACACTAATCTTGCAAAATTGAAAAAGTATTTTCCCGTTCTGCCTCAGAATGTGATTACAAAAATTTACCGTGCTAAATGTGCAAGATTGAGATTGTTAATGAATCATGGAATTCCTGAAGATATTCGTTGGTTGGTTGAAGCAAAGGTTTGATTATCAGGTGAGTCCTCTAACTCTTTCATTTCACACATGCCTGGAACCGGTAAAAGTACTTTTGTAAAGAAGCATCGTGCAAAACGACTGAAAGTCTATCATCGATGTGCTAGATGGACTTGTAATACACAATATCATTCTTTAGGAATGATATCTATAAACCGTGAAGATAAAATACAATTCATTAAGGATGACCTGAGTAAGGAGTTTTTAGATAATCTTCTATTGACTTTTGAGACACATCCTAGTGGAGATGTGCATCGTGTAATTCATGATTTATGGCCACTATTTCATAAAGAACATGGTCGACTTAGTCTTGGGAATCTGAATAAAAAAGACCTTGTTTGCCAGTTTTTAAGAAAACTGGATGGGAAGCCTATCCTCGACCCATAGAGGGCGTTTAAGCTGTTCTTGGAAGTAAAATCAAGGGAATATGTGAGTCACAATCACAACTACCTGTACATATACATGTTTTTTTTTAAAGTAAGTAAATAAATAAATAAAAAGAGAGAGAGAGTGTGTGAGACTGCAGCTGGTCTACATATAGGTGTTATGATTGTTTTTCTAATTTCTCATCTATAAAACTCTCTCTTCTTTCCTTTCATTTCTACTCAACCCATACATTCAACAAATACAGAAATGTAGAGAAATGGCAAGTTCCTCAAGTCATCATATAAGAAATATTTGTGTTTCCGGTGGATCTAGTCTTGGAAAAGAAAAGGAGTTTTTAGAATCAGCAAATCATCATGGTCAGGTGCTAGCTGAGAGAAAGATTCATTTAGTATATGAGGGAGGCAGTCTTGGGTTAATGAGAGGTGTGTCAATAGCTGCATTTCTAGGAGGTAGTCAAGTTTTGGGGGTCGTCCCCGAAGCTTTAGCACAAGGGGACATCATTGAAAAAATAATTGGAGAAGAACTTCAGATCTCTACAATGTCAGCTCGAATGAATACAATGTTTAACCATATTGATGCCTTCATTGCTTTACCAGGTGGTCTAGGTACATTGGAAGAGATCTTTCATATTTCCTCTTGGGCCCAACTGCATATTCACCATAAACCCATAGGTTTGTTAAATGTTAATGGTTATTATGATAAGTTGTTGTCTTTTCTTGATCACGTTGTGGAACAGGAATTTCTAACATGTTCTGCACAACAAATCATAATCTCTATTGCTACTGCTGAACAATTGATTGACCAATTACAATCTTTCGTTCCTGTAATTGATCCTTCCATGAGTCGCATAAATTGGTCAACTAAGGAAAGCCGTAAAAAGCTTAGATTGGATTTGAGCCTTTATTTGTGAATTTTTGTGTCTTTTGGTTTTATTATTGTGTTTTGTTGTTTCTTATATTTTTTCTAGTGTGTTTCAGGTTTGTTAGTGTTCGTTATTTCAGGTGATATCTGCTATATTCTATCTTTCTACCTTTAAACATTGAGGACAATGTCTTGTTTTAGTTGGGGGGAGAGGGTAGTAGTTAAAAAAAAACTGTGTTTTCTATTTCATAAAGCATGTGCAAAATNTGATTGACCAATTACAATCTTTCGTTCCTGTAATTGATCCTTCCATGAGTCGCATAAATTGGTCAACTAAGGAAAGCCGTAAAAAGCTTAGATTGGATTTGAGCCTTTATTTGTGAATTTTTGTGTCTTTTGGTTTTATTATTGTGTTTTGTTGTTTCTTATATTTTTTCTAGTGTGTTTCAGGTTTGTTAGTGTTCGTTATTTCAGGTGATATCTGCTATATTCTATCTTTCTACCTTTAAACATTGAGGACAATGTCTTGTTTTAGTTGGGGGGAGAGGGTAGTAGTTAAAAAAAAACTGTGTTTTCTATTTCATAAAGCATGTGCAAAATGGTTGTTATTAGGATGGCATAGTAAAGGAGCTCTTTTGTTAAAGTAACTCTTGAGACGCATCTTAGTAATCATTCGTAACAAGGTTTATCATAATACTTCTTAAAATATTCAGATTTACAAACTCTTGCATTGTTATCACTTAAGTTTGTTCATATGCTTATTTAACATGTATTCTTAAACCTTAATTTACACACACACACTTTAACATATGATTGTGGGTTGCATATTGAATTATTATATTATTTATGTTTTTTTGTTAAAGGTAACAACTAAGGCAAAGGGATTGTATATAACTAAAAAAAATGAAAAAAAAGGAAAAAAATGATAATAATAAAAATTTAGATAAGTTTGGTTTCGTAGCCTCCCTAACCTAAACAATTAAGCCTGAAAGGGTGTTTTAACACCTAATACCCTAAAGTCAATTGACTTGGGAGCTATTGGCTCAACGCTTGTTACATGGGTTGAGGAGAAAAGCTTAAGGGAATCAAACATTGCACTATCTACATATTAGTATTTGCGACCCGAGTTACTAAGCTCGTAGGGGTGTCTTAACACCTAATGCCCTAAGACCAACTGGTCTAGGAGTCATTAGTTGAAAGCTCGTTACATGGGTTAAAGATGCATGGTGTTTTAAATTATATGTATATTAAAAAAAAAATCCCAACCCAAGAAAGTTAACCTCAAACATTAGAACAAAAATTTTGTTTTCTTCCAAGAAAAGCCCCATAATTATGTGTTGATATATTAAGCACAAAAAAAGGTTTATGAATGTCTTGTTAAGACGTATTGAGTAGGTATATAAATTTAACAAGAGTTTGTTTATCTGGATAGAGTAACGAAAGTTAAATGATGAATACCTTACTTTGTGGAATTTGCAAATTGTTTTTCTATTTTAACGTTTTGATTACTAGGGACTAGTAATAAACTAGTTGAGGGGTGTGATTAGTACTCAAAAGTGCATTTTTATCATGGTTTTATATCATCATTTTGCACTTGAAGTATCAATAACTCCTTAACTAAAGTACATTTTATAATAATCTATCTAATAGTATAAGATACCTTTAATTTATGGTAAATGTTCATTTTAAATGCAGGCCTATCACATAAATGAAAGGATTGATTGATGACTTTAAGAATTTCAATTGCAAAGGCAAACAGATGATCAAACTTAGAAACGAGATGTTGGTGCAATCCAAACCAGAATACTGTTTGATAATTGAGTCATATTTGGAGCTATAAATCTCAGATTTAGGTCCATTTTATATGGATGGAATGGTAAGACATAGGCTTACAACTTTCCTATGGAACCCAAGATCTGAAAAGGCCATTTTGAAGTCCAAATTGTAGCAACAACAAAGAAGCCTGAATCTGTCCTCCAGCCAGAGTACTGTTCAGTATTTTGGCCATATCTGGAGTTCTAGAAGTCCAAATAAGCTGAATTTTTTCACAAGATAGCTGAGACAATTGCCTACAAATTTCATGTTTTCAAGTGGCTCCAATTTTGACGTTACCAATGACGTTTTGAGCAGACAAGTATTAGCATTAATCGAATAAGATGACTAATGTAATCATGTTAACAATTTATAATCTAATTGGAACCTCCTTTATGTGTGGTTTCCAATTGAATAATAAGAGTTTGTATTATACTTGTTTGACATACCATTAGTGGAACCTCTAAGCTTGACATTTGTTATTATCATTGTTTAATCCTTACTTTAATATTTCATCTCAAAGTTTCATCTTCTTCTTTATTATTATTATTATTAGTATTAGTATTATTACTACTAGTATTATTAGTACTATTATTATTATTGTTGTTGTTGTTGTTATTGTTGTTGTTGTATTATTGTTATTTATAATTTATACAATAACCTCCATGTGATTCGACCCCGGTCTTGCCGAGTTATTTATTACTTCAACACTCCTGCACTTGGAAGAAGACATCAATCTTTTCATCGTGTCACCTACACTTGTGCTATGGAAGGAAATTAAGTTGTTGTTAATATAAGTTATAATTATAAATGTCTGAGAATATTTACAAGTATTAATATTATTTGAATAAGATAACTAATGTAATTATGTAATAATTTATAATCCAATTGGAATTTCTATTGTGTGTGGTTGTCAGTTGAATAATAAAAGTTTATACTATACTTGTTTGAAATACCATTAGTGAATCATTTAACCTTGATATTTGTTGTTATCATTGTTTTATCATCATATTAATCTTTCATCTTAAAGTTCTCATTAACTTCTTTTTCTTTACTACTATTATTAGTATTAGTATTAATGTTACTGCTATTATTATTATTGTTGTTGTTGTTGTATTATTATTATTTATAATTTATACAATTAACTTTTTTATAGTTCGACTCCGATCTTACTGAGTTATTTATTATTTTGACACTCCCACACTTGAAAGAAGACATCAAATTTTTTATCATGTCACTAGCTGGCCCAAGATGTGTTTGACAAAACACACCCTTATGCCTTAACCATAATTTTTATGTCCATTCTAATTTCATGTTTTGCCAAATAATCCATTTTTTATATCAGAAAATTCCAAAAATATTTTGGGGTTTTTGTTAATTTATTTTTAGGCCCCTTGTACTTTATCTTATTTTTTTTCTTTGTGCTTGTAGTTTTTGTTTAGCTATATGATCAATCTATAACCTATTGTTGTTAAATGCAAATATGTCGTGCAATGTTTTCTTTATTTTCATTTTAAAAAAGCAAATAATAATAAAGGATAAACAAGAAAAAATGAAAGAAAATTTCTTCTTTAATTTTTTTTGTGAAAATATTAACTGATGTTAGAGTCAACAATATCGTATTTTTTATTTATTTATGCAATATTTGCCAATACTAGGGTTTAAAATTTTTATAGGAAGTGTTCACTAACATCAGAGTTGGGAACATAAAACGAAGAATAAAAAAGAAAAAAAAATAAATTCTTAGCAATTTTAAACAAAACCAACAACACAACTTACCTTAGATAGGACTCTTAAGAAGTGATTGCATTTTTCTTGTTGAGATTAATTTTTAAATGATCATCATAATGTCTGAGTGTGACAAACATTTATTTCAATTTATAATTAAAAAAAGTGATCCTTCAAAAGAAAACTATTTTAAAAGCAAATTGAACCAAAAGCACAAGTACTTGCTATAAGATTTTCTCTTTTTTTTTCTAATTAAAATGATGATTTTCTTTATTAATTTTTTTTAATATTTGTTTTTATTTTTAAAAGCTAATAGTTTTAGTATGTTCTCATTCTCATTGGTCATTTTATATTTTAAAATATCAACTATTGTATTTAACCAAATACAATTTTGTTGTTTTAAACATTTATAAGCATGGCAAAGCACTCAATTATCATATGCTAGTTTCATCAATAAAACAATATCAAACAACAACATAGTCATAGCACAACATAACTTAGTGAATAGGCTAAAATAAAAAATTATATCAAAAAAGTTTTTTAATGAATCAGTGAAAAAACAAAGATAAAAATAACATGTTTAAGCTATTTAGGGCATGTTTGAGATTGTTTTAACAATAATGGTTTAAAGTGTTTTTCACATAAAAATATATAAAAATAAAATTTTATTTTTCAAAAATTATTTTTAATACCAGCATATCAAAACAATTTAAAAATATATATTTTTTATTTCAAACTAAAAAATAAATTTAAAATTTTTAAAAACATAATTTGAGTTTGAAACATGTTCTTAAAAAGTCTTTGATTATGATATATTTTACTTTAAAAAATAAAGCATAGCTTTTAAATCAAAACAAAGACCCTTGCTTTTACTGACAAATAAAATATTCTTTTTTATTTATTTATTATGGACCGACTATTTCTTAATGGAGAATCTCTTTGGCAAAAATTACCGAATGTTATTTTTCACTCATGTTAGCACATCGAAATACAATAAAATAGCTAGAAAACAATATTGCAATGATGTTAGTATATGTTTTAGCGTTGCTGTACTCTTAAAATGCATCAAGTTTTGCTTTGAAAACAAAAGGGACATTATTTTATAAATAAGATTGTTTTTGCTCTTGAATTAGAATAGGTATAGTTTATTTTTAGTAAAAATCAAAACAGTTTTTAATTAGTATATATATTTTTTAAAATTAGTATATATATATTTTTTTAAGAAAAATATAACTATCAATTATCAAATATTATACCTATAACAGTAATCTTAATTTATATAAAACAATAATAGCAGTGTGCGATAATTATTATTTTTTAATTTTTTTTAATATCTATTCTAATATTTTTAATTCTAAATATCTATTCTAATTTTTTAATTTTTAATATCTATTTTTTAATAAAATTAGGGGTGAATAAAAAAATAAAAAAATAATTGAATCAAGAAAAAAAATAATAGAAAAAACTGAACCATAAAAAAAACTGATTAAAATATTTAAAAAATTGACGAGCTTTATTTTAATTTTACAAGTCTAAAATCAAAAAGTTAAACTAAAATTAATAACCAAGTAAAACTAGAAAAAAACAAGGCAATTGATTCGATTTTGATTTTTACACTAAAATAACCAAACTGAACTGAAGTTAATCAGTTTTAACTAATTTCAGTTTTTTATATAAAAATTCAAATTAGTTTTGTTTAAGTAAAAATTAAATCAAATAAAAAATAAATCTCCCTACATAAAATAATCTAAAATATATAAAAATTATTTTTAAATAAAAAATTAAATTTTAACCTTTTTGTTTTCGAGACAGCACTCCAAGGAAGCGCTAAGGAAGCTCATCTAGAAGGAAAAGCTCAAGGAGAATTATAAACTTCTTAAAAAGCATGTTACGAAAGCATCGGATAACGTGGCCCATAAATTTAAATTCCCAAATTACCACCAGGTTTACGGTGTGATTATAGAATAGGTATTTCAAATCAAAATGCGGCGGGATGAGCGGAATGATTGTCGACTGGCCTGTCTGTCTGCCCCTTCTGTGATGTGACTTTTAGGCTCTTTTTATAATTATAGTGTAATGAATATGACATGGATATCCCTTCTCTTTTTATTTCTAACCAAACCTTGTCCCTCAAAGAGCGTGGACATCACGGTCCAATAACAGTAGAGGCATGGCTCTTATTTAAAGACAGTGAAAGGCACAAAGATTCGTTTTCACTCCTTGTTCATCATTGCAGGAGTCCACGGATTTGGTGGTGTTTTGACGTTGCAAAACAGGTGCAGGATGAGGAAAGGGCGTGAAAATTGTACTGTAGATTTTATTTTTTTCATTTACAAAGAGTTTTGATTTTTAAATCTAAATACAACTCCACTTTTTTTTTAATTATTATTTTTGGGAAAGTACAGGCTTTTTCTTTCAACTTCAATGATTACAGGGGCAATTGAAATCAACAGTGGAATTTGAAAAATATAATTGTAATTATTTTTTAAAATATTTTTTATCTAAAAAATATGTTAATAATATTTTTTATTTTTAAAATCAGCACATTAAAATAATTTAAAAAACTAAAAATAGATTAATTTTTATAATATGTAATGAGAGAGTAGTCTTGTGTTATGAAGGATGGAACCCAGTAATGCTGGCACATTTGCAATCACAAATAACTCCATGGAGTTGGCCTGAAGGAGAAGAGCTGCGACCTGGCAATGTGCTCCTGTTCAAGATTACAGTATACTCTTTGCCGAGTGTCTTGCTCCGGTTAACCGGTGCTAATCCAAAAGGAGTTTACAATCACAAGGGCACTCACCAATTTAACAGCCATATGTTTGCAACGGAGATAAAAACAGAACATGTCTTCAAACCTGAAGCAAAGATACTGATCACTTTCAAACAATTTCTACAAGTGTAGCTCTAAAACGCAAGTTGTAATGATAGACAACAGTTTTAGAAACTTGAGGACAGAACAATCTTAAACGACAGCAGAATTACTTGATGACACAAGAATGGTGATGCTTTTTTTAAAAAAAAACAAATATACAAGAATGGCTTGCCAGGAACTTCACTGAAACAGGAGCACAAGCCATATAAGCATAAAAGGAAACAAGTTACTGAAATAAATAATTGCTATCAGAACAAGAAAGCAAGAACAGCATAAATCCTGTAACAATCATTATTGAAAGCATGCCTCCCATAATAATCAGCAATCCTCGTTACAACTTCCTACAACCTCGTACCAACGCTTGAAACTTTTGAGGAGAAAAAGTAATGTTATTTATCCATATTGTACTTACCAGACCATCCATTGCTACAATCTTTTGTAACGGAAAAGATGCTCCATGGAATTGTTCAAAGGTCATGGATGCAACAAGTAGCTTTTGCAATGCATCAAACCATAAGAACTGGCACTCACCGATCATACCAAGAGACAAGCACATGCTTACTATTCTCTGCAAAATTTACTCATCAACATGCCGATTCTAGCCTTCCCATCCAAACACAGGATAACTCTACAATACCTTGGCATCATTCCTTTTTGTCAAAACCCAAAAGTTTCAACAAATCCAAATGAAAGCCTTAACATCAAAGAGGATGATAAGAGTGTATGATCTGGACGGACAGGGAAGAAAAGAAAGAAAGAAATAACCGTGACCCTTAAAGAAAAGAAGAACAATATTAACTTTCCACAACACGGAACCTTTCATCTACAGAGGCTGAATCAAGCTACGTAGGGATCTGTTTGACCAACGATTCAGCTGATTTCTCTTATTAAACTAAAGAATCCAAACTAAAGACGAGTTGGCTCGGACTTCATAAGTGTTATGTGTGTGGACACAAATGGACGGTAACAGCCATGGTTGGTGGCAACCATGGTAGGTGGCAGCCAAGGTTGAAATGGTTAGAGTCAAATGGTGGGTGCCTAACCAAAGAAAATGTTGCCCACCATTGTTGAACAATTGTCTCCCTCATCAGCTATAAATAGATGTGCATTGATAGCTGATAAAGAGCACGAAATAGAGAGAAACACAGAGAGAGAGCTAAGGGTGAGAGTTGAGT